>RXON01000886.1:0-96198 GCA_009667805.1 Leptobrachium leishanense | reverse complement strand
GCTCTTTTACTGACTCTGTATCTGGATATATAGCGGCTCTTTACTGACTCTGTATCTGGTTATAGCGGACTCTTTACTGACTCTGTGTATCTGGATATATAGCGGCTCTTTACTGACTCTGTGTATCTGGATATAGCGGCTCTTTACTGACTCTGTGTATCTGGATATAGCGGCTCATTACTGACTCTGTATCTGGATAATGCGCTGTATATAGCGACTCTTTACTGACTCTGTGTATCTGGATATAGCGACTCTTTACTGACTCTGTGTATCTGGATATAGCGGCTCTTACTGACTCTGTATCTGGATATAGCGGCTCTTTACTGACTCTGTATCTGGATATAGCGGCTCTTTACTGACTCTGTGTATCCGGATATAGCGGCTCTTTACTGACTCTGTATCTGCATATAGCGGTTCTTTACTGACTCTGTATCTGGATATAGCGACTCTTTACTGACTCTGTATCTGGATATAGCGGCTCTTTACTGACTCTGTGTATCTGGATATAGCGGCTCTTTACTGACTCTGTGTATCTGGATATAGCGGCTCTTTACTGACTCTGTATCTGGATATAGCGGCTCTTTACTGACTCTATGTATCCGGATATAGTGGCTCTTTATTGACTCTGTATCTGGATATAGCGACTCTTTACTGACTCTGTGTATCTGGATATAGCGGCTCTTTACTGACTCTGTATCCAGATATAGCGGCTCTTTACTGACTCTGTATCTGGATATAGCGGCTCTTTACTGACTCTGTATCTGGATATAGCGGCTCTTTACTGACTCTGTATCTGGATATAGCGGCTCTTTTACTGACTCTGTGTATCTGGATATAGCGGCTTTTACTGACTCTGTGTATCTGGATATAGCGGCTCTTACTGACTCTGTATCTGGATATAGCGGCTCTTTACTGACTCTATGTATCCGGATATAGTGGCTCTTTATTGACTCTGTATCTGGATATAGCGACTCTTTACTGACTCTGTGTGTATCTGGATATAGCGGCTCTTTACTGACTCTGTATCCAGATATAGCGGCTCTTTACTGACTCTGTATCTGGATATAGCGGCTCTTTACTGACTCTGTATCTGGATATAGCGGCTCTTTACTGACTCTGTATCTGGATATAGCGGCTCTTTACTGACTCTGTATCTGGATATAGCGGCTCTTTACTGACTCTGTATCTGGATATAGCGACTCTTACTGACTCTGTGTATCTGGATATAGCGGCTCTTTACTGACTCTGTATCTGGATATAGCGGCTCTTTACTGACTCTGTGTATCTGGATATAGCGGCTCTTACTGACTCTGTATTCTGGAATATAGCGACTCTTACTGACTCTGTGTATCTGGATATATAGCGGCTCTTACTGACTCTGTGTATCTGGATATAGCGGCTCTTACTGACTCTGTGTATCTGGATATAGCGGCTCTTACTGACTCTGTATCTGGATATAGCGGCTCTTACTGACTCTGTATCTGGATATAGCGGCTCTTTACTGACTCTGTGTATCTGGATATAGCGGCTCTTTACTGACTCTGTATCTGGATATAGCGGCTCTTTACTGACTCTGTATCTGGATATAGCGACTCTTTACTGACTCTGTGTATCTGGATATAGCGGCTCTTTACTGACTCTGTGTATCTGGATAATCTAGCGACTCTTTACTGACTCTGTGTATCTGGATATAGCGGCTCTTTACTGACTCTGTATCCGGATATAGCGGCTCTTTACTGACTCTGTGTCATCGGATATAGCGGCTCTTTACTGACTCTGTATCTGGATATAGCGGCTCTTTACTGACTCTGTATCTGGATTATAGCGGCTCTTTACTGGCTCTGTGTGTTATCCGGATTATAGTGGCTCTTTATTGACCTCTGTATCTGATATAGCGACTCTTTACTGACTCTGTGTATCTGGATATAGCGGCTCTTTACTGACTCTGTATCCAGATATAGCGGCTCTTTACTGACTCTGTATCTGGATATAGCGGCTTCCTTTACTGACTCTGTTGTATCTGGATATAGCGGCTCTTTACTGACTCTGTATCTGGATATAGCGGCTCTTACTGACTCTGTGTCTGGAATATAGCGGCTCTTTACTGACTCTGTGTCTGGATATAGCGGCTCTTTACTGACTCTGTGTATCTGGATATAGCGGCTCTTTACTGACTCTGTATCTGGATATAGCGGCTCTTTACTGACTCTGTGTATCTGGATATAGCGGCTCTTTACTGACTCTGTATCTGGATATAGCGGCTCTTACTGACTCTGTGTCTGGATATAGCGGCTCTTTACTGACTCTGTGTCTGGATATAGCGACTCTTTACTGACTCTGTGTATCTGGATATAGCGGCTCTTTACTGACTCTGTATCTGGATATAGCGGCTCTTACTGACTCTGTTTAACGCTGTAAAACCACCAATAAATCTGATACTCATCCACTGCTTCTGGTCGCCGGGAGCAGAGTGAGACTGGGGACAAATAAATCCCAGTCTCCCTCTGCGATCACTTTACGGCACTGTGCAATGTCACGAGAGCAAGATCGTGCAGGGCTCGTGGCCCGGCAGCGCAACCCTCTGAGTCTTATGGACTCCAGGAGTTGAAACTTGGGCGGCGAGAAGCACTACCGCGAGTATCCCAGCGGTTAGCGCATCGCTCCAGGGCAAGGTGTCGAGGTAGCGCCTGAATCGGAATCTAATGCTAAAACGGGGACACTATGAAGAAACCTGCATGCGCAGAATTTCCCTGTTAGCGTCCACATTTTAGCGTAAGGTGAGGGATAGGGCCCAAGGAGAGTACGGAGCAGTTTTATTGTGTTTATAGTGATGGTGGGTTACACTGGCCGCTCTTTGTTGTTGATCGGTTTGTGAAATGGGATAAAGTAATGATTTCCTTTATTTATTTTTTTACTTTCTGCAGGTCTGGAGAAAGCCAGCAGGTGTGTGCACACTATCCCTTTATTCTGCTCGTGTTAATGTATCCACATAGGGTTTGCTGAGTTTCCTGCGGTCATTCCTGCATTTTCCATGCAGAAACATATAAAATCTTTCATCCCGTGTTGCTGGAGAGCCACGACCTGTAGATTTTACCTCCTCATTGTGTGGATGTGAATTGCAGGACCCTGATTGGTGAGATTTCTAAGCTGGGATTCACACAATGCTTCACCTGCGACTACGTGTACGGGGTAGGAATTTGTAGATGAGGATTATAAATCCTTCTTGGTAAAATAATGCATAAATAAATAAATTAAAATATGTATTGTGGAAGTCTGAAATGATCTGATCTGTCTTGGAAAAGCGAAGGTACTTAATCACTCTCACACACTCTATGTAACAATATAAATATATTCTCTACCACAACGCAAATGAGTATTGATTTGCCCTACGGGTTAAGCATTAAACTGCAACTGGTCATGCCTAGCTCCTGCTGATGAGGGCAGGGCCGTAGGGACGGTTAGGCGAGTGAGGCGCTCGCCTCGGGCACAGCTGCAAGGGGACGCAGGCCAGGGGCGAGAATATCGCCGCCGCCGGCCGTTCTTCTCCTAGTGAGCGGCCGACCGGCATTCAGCTTTGCCGCTCACAGGGAACCACCTAACCAGCTCGCATGAATGCGGCTGCGCTGTTCCAGTGAACTCTGCGATCTCGTGTGCTGGTCAGGTGGTTCCCAGCGAGCGGTCAAGCTGAATGCCGGCGGCCGCTCGCAGGGAGAAGAACGGCCACGGACAGGAGGTGAGAGGAGCTGGGGGCAATATATCCACGAGAGTTGGGGCCAATATATACCCATGAGAGCTGGGGGCAATATATCCATGAGAGCTGGGGGCAATATATACCCATGAGAGTTGGGGACAATATATACCCATGAGAGCTGGGACAATATATACCCATGAGAGCTGGGGACAATATATACCCATGAGAGCTGGGGACAATATATACCCATGAGAGCTGGGGGCAATATATACCCATGAGAGCTGGGGGCAATATATCAATGAGAGCTGGGGGCAATATATCCATGAGAGCTGGGGGCAATATATCCATCTGAGCTGGGGGCAATATATCCATGTGAGCTGGGGGCAATATATCCATGTGAGCTGGGGCAATATACCCATGAGACCTGGGGGCAATATATTCATGAGAGCTGGGGGGCAATATATACGCATGAGAGCTGGAGCAATATATACCCATGAGAACTGGGGGCAATATATCCATGTGAGCTGGGGGCAATATTTCCATGAGAGCTGGGGGCAATATATCCATGTGAGCTGGGGCAAATATATCCATGAGAGCTGGGGGCAATATATACCCATGAGAGCTGGAGGCAATATATACCCATGAGAGCTGGGGCAAATATATCCATGAGGGCTGGGGGCAATATATACCCATGAGAGCTGGGGGCAATATATCCATGAGAGCTGGGGGCAATATATCCATGAGAGCTGGGGGCAATATATCCATGTGAGCTGGGGGCAATATATCCATGTGAGCTGGGGCAAATATATCTATGAGAGCTGGGGGAAATATATACCCATGAGAGTTGGGGGCAATACATACACATGAGAGCTGGGGCAATAAATACCCATGAGAGCTGGGGCAATATATACCCATGTGAGCTGGGGGCAATATATCAATGAGAGCTGGTGGCAATATATACCCATGAGAGCTGGGGGCAATATATCATTTGAGCTGGGGGCAATATATCCATGTGAGCTGGGGCAAATATATCCATGTGAGCTGGGGCAATATATCCATGAGAGCTGGGGCAATATATCCATGTGAGCTGGAGGCAATATATCCATGAGAGCTGGAGGCAATATATCCATGTGAGCTGGGGGCAATATATCCATGTGAGCTGGGGCAATATATCCATGAGTGCTGTGGCAATATATCCATGAGTGCTGTGGCAATATATCCATGAGAGCTGGGGGCAATAGATCCATGTGAGCTGGGGGCAATATATCCATGTGAGCTGGGGAAATATATCCATGTGAGCTTGGGGCAATATATCCATATCCATGTGAGCTGGGGTAAATATTAGGGGTCGACCGATTATCGGATCTACCGATATTTTGGGCCGATTTTGGGGCTTTTTGAATTTATCGGTATCGGTATTCAAGTCCCTGATATTACCGATTTCTACTTGCCGCTCCCCAGCACGCTCGGTCACTGCAAAGCGCATGCGATGTTCTTGTTCCGTTGCAGGAGAAGCCGACCAATGAGGAGCTATGCCGCCCACCACATGGTCCTCGCGTCAGCATATCCGGAAACCCTGCCCCTGCATGCAGATCTCAGAGAGAGCAGGGTAAGACCCGGTCACCGGCCTGAAAAAAAAGGTTTACTGTATGTTTAACTGTATATCGCTAGCTGTCTGTCTGTTCCTTTTTAAGTAATTACAACCAGGGTGTGCTGCCGAATGCTCTGCTCCCTTCACTAGCCCCACGCAGTCACGCACTAACCAACCCCACTAGCTGCAGCAGCTCCCCCTCCTTCCTCAGCTCCATCTTTAAAGCCCCGTTGCTCCGTCCATTGACTCCATCCATAATGAGCAGTTACGGCCCGGGACACAGCACTGCAACCCACAGCTCAGCCTGACCTGAAGCCCCCTCAAACACAGCCCTGCCTGAAGTTCAACCTGCAGCAGGTGAAGAAAAAATGGCCCACAGCTGTGTGTGTGTACTTCAGTCTGCAGTGCACACACACAGCTGTGGGCCATTTTTTCTTCATCTGCTGCAGGTTGAACTTCAGGCAGGGCTGTGTTTAAGGGGGCTTCAGGTCAGGCTGAGCTCTGGGTTTCAGTGCTGTGTCCCGGGCCGTAACTGCTCATTATGGATGGAGTCAATGGACGGAGCAACGGGGCTTTAAAGATGGAGCTGAGGAAGGAGGGGGAGCTGCTGCAGCTAGTGGGGTTGGTTAGTGCGTGACTGCGTGGGGCTAGTGAAGGGAGCAGAGCATTCGGCAGCACACCCTGGTTGTAATTACTTAAAAAGGAACAGACAGACAGCTAGCGATATACAGTTAAACATACAGTAAACCTTTTTTTCAGGCCGGTGACCGGGTCTTACCCTGCTCTCTCCGAGATCTGCATGCAGGGTCGGTCGACCCCCTAATTTAATGTTTAAAATATGAATAAACATGTTCAGTTTATACCAGATTTGTGTGAAATTGTGTTCGTTTTCAAAAATTTAAGTGCACAGAATATCAGCCCCTGATATCGGTTATCGGCCAGAGAAAAAACGGCCGATAATCGGTATTGGTATCGGCCTGGAAAAAACCATATCGGTCTATCCCTAGTAAATATATCCATGTGAGCTGGGGGTAAATATATCCATGTGAGCTGGGGGTAAATATATCCATGTGAGCTGGGGGTAAATATATCCATGTGAGCTGGGGGCACTGTATCCTTGGGGAGCTGGCTGGATGTAACTAGCTCCTGAAAACTCGAAGGAGCCCTCAGCTGAGCAGCACCAGACCTTGTAAGTGAGGTCACCTGGCCCTGCTGCATAAAAAAATCTTATCCCCCCCCCCATATAAAATTTATTTATTTGCCTTGGCTAGCAAAACATCCCAGAAAGACATTATGTACCCCCCCCCTCCCCTTGATGAAAATAAAGCTACTTTACTTACCCTCCTCCACTGGCTGGAAATAAAAAAAACTTTATTTGCCCCCCCCCACGAATATATATATATATATTTTTAAATCATTAATTTTCCCTAGCTGGAAGGCAAATTAATGTTTTTTTTTTAATTTATTGGGGGGGGGGATAAATATTTTTTTTTATGGGTGGCCAAATAAAGTGTTTTTCTTTCTAGGGTAGGGGAACAAATAAGGTTAAAATAAAAGAAACAGGATTTGCCCCCAAGAGTGTTTCACAGAGCTCCACACAGCTAATAAACTCACAGTAATGTGTGTTGTGTGTGTATAAGCATATCACAGAGCTACACAGCAGTAATGTGCGGTGTGTGTGTGTACAGTATAAGTGAATCACAGAGCTGCACAGCAGTAAACTTGCAGTAATGTGCGGTGTCTATCAGAGCTGCACAGCAATGAAACTCACAGTAATGTGGGGGCACACAATTTTCTGTTTTTGCCTCGGGTGCAGAAAGACTTGCTACGACTCTGGATGAGGGCATAATAAACCCGAAACGGCTGTACAGGAGTGGCTGTGACCAGTTGCATAAACCTGATCTCTGCTAATAAAAAAGCCATCTGGTATGATGTTTATTTATTTATTTTATTTATTTATAAAGGATTTTACCAGGAAGGATACATTGAGATTTCTCTCGTTTTCAAGTATGTCCTGGGTATGTGGCATTGATTGGAGTGTACCGTGTGAAAACAGACCCAGGAGGCAAAAAAAATAGAAATTACAGATGTCATTTGCATGTCCTACCCAGAATTCCTTGCTGCATACGGGGAATGTAGCACATGAGCTCTGTGAAGCAGTTCTTTGAATTGCTGTGATGTGTAAATGACTTCTGCAATAATAAACTATATATAATGTAGATTGGATCCTAAGCCCCCCACCCTTGTGCCCTTTACTGAGCAAAAACATAGAATTGAACAATAAAGTTTCCAGACCTGAAGAAGAGAGAAACACTCTCAAAAGCTTGTGTTTTAAATGGAACCTTAGTCCAATAAAATACATCACTACATACTGCTATAATCTGGTATGTATATGTATATATTATATATATATATATATATAAGGGTTGTGGTGGAGGACAAAAAGTGAGATAAAAAGCCTCCACGCTATAATTAGTTTGTTTATTATTGCAGAAGCCACTTGCACATAAAAGCAATTTAAAGAATTGCATCCCAGAGCTCCTGTGCCACATTCCCCAAATGCAGCAAGGAATTCTGGGTAGGACCCAGGATGCATAAAAGTGAGACAGAGGTCATTTGCATATCCTACCCAGAATTCCTTGCTGCATATGGGGAATGTGGCACAGGAGCTCTGGGATGCAATTCTTTGAATTGCTTTTATGTGCAAGTGGCTTCTGCAATAATAAACAAAATAAAATAATATATATACTGGCATGCCTAGGTTTAGAAGATTTTGCACAAAATTTACATTTTTCATTAATAATCAGATACAGATTTTATGTTATTCATGGTGAATCAGATAAGGGAGATATAAAATGACATTGTAAGGGTTGAAAGAGGACATAACACCCAATATTAGGTTTTGCCAGGGCAGTGTGATTTGCAGGTCAGTATAATGTGCAGGTCAGTATGATGTGTGGGTCGGGATATTGTGCGGGTCAGTGCGATGTGTGGATCAGTGCGATGTGCGGGTCAGTGCGATGTGAAGGTCAGTGCGATGTGCCGGTCAGGATAATGTGCGGGTCCGTGCGATGTCCAGGTCAGGATAATGTGCGGGTCAGTGCGATATGTGGGTCAGGATAATGTGTGATGTGCGGGTCAGGATAATGTGCGATGTGCGGGTCAGGATAATGTGCGATGTGCGGGTCAGGATAATGTGTGATGTGCGGGTCAGGATAATGTGCGATGTGCGGGTCAGGATAATGTGCGATGTGCGGGTCAGGCAATGTGCAGGTCAGGATATTGTGCGGGTCAGGATATTGTGCGGGTCAGGATATTGTACGGGTCAGGATATTGTACGGGTCAGGAAAATGTGCGTCAGGATATTATGTGGGTAAGGATATTGTGCGGGTCAGGATAATGTGCGGGTCAGGATAATGTGCGGGTCAGTATGATGTGTGGGTCGGGATATTGTGCGGGTCAGTGCGATGTGTGGATCAGTGCGATGTGCGGGTCAGTGCGATGTGAAGGTCAGTGCGATGTGAAGGTCAGTGCGATGTGCCGGTCAGGATAATGTGCGGGTCCGTGCGATGTCCAGGTCAGGATAATGTGCGGGTCAGTGCGATATGTGGGTCAGGATAATGTGTGATGTGCGGGTCAGGATAATGTGCGATGTGCGGGTCAGGCAATGTGCAGGTTAGGATATTGTGCGGGTCAGGATATTGTGCGGGTCAGGATATTGTACGGGTCAGGAAAATGTGCGTCAGGATATTATGTGGGTAAGGATATTGTGCGGGTCAGGATAATGTGCGGGTCAGGATAATGTGCGGGTCCGTGCGATGTCCAGGTCAGGATAATGTGCGGGTCAGTGCGATATGTGGGTCAGGATAATGTGTGATGTGCGGGTCAGGATAATGTGCGATGTGCGGGTCAGGCAATGTGCAGGTTAGGATATTGTGCGGGTCAGGATATTGTGCGGGTCAGGATATTGTACGGGTCAGGATAATGTGCGGGTCAGTGCGATGTGCAGGTCAGGATAATGTGTGGGTCAGTGCGATGTGCGGGTCAGGATAATGTGTGGGTCAGTGCGATGTGCGGGTCAGGATAATGTGCGGGTCAGTGCGATGTGCAGGTCAGGATAATGTGCGGGTCAGGATAATGTGCGGGTCAGGATAATGTGCGGGTCAGTGCGATGTGCAGGTCAGGATATTGTGCGGGTCAGGATATTGTGCGGGTCAGGATATTGTGCGGGTCAGTATATTGTGCGGGTCAGGAAAATGTGCGTCAGGATATTATGTGGGTCAGGATATTATGTGGGTAAGGATATTGTGCGGGTCAGGATAATGTGCGGGTCAGGATAATGTGCGGGTCAGGATAATGTGCGGGTCAGGATAATGTGCGGGTCAGGATAATGTGTGGGTCAGGATAATGTGTGGGTCGGGACACATTGTGCGGGTCGGGACACATTGTGCGGGTCGGGACACATTGTGCGGATCGGGAAAATGTGCGGGTCAGGATATTGTGCGGGTCAGTGCGATGTGTGGGTCAGGATAATGTGCGTGTCATTGCGATGTGCAGGTCAGGATATTGTGCCGGTCAGTGTGATGTGCAGGTCAGGATAATGTGCGGGTCAGTGCGATGTGCAGGTCAGGATAATGTGCGGGTCAGGATAATGTGCGGGTCAGTGCGATGTGCAGGTCAGGATATTGTGCGGGTGAGGATATTGTGCGGGTCAGGAAAAGGTGCGTCAGGATATTATGTGGGTCAGGATATTATGTGGGTAAGGATATTGTGCGGGTCAGGATAATGTGCGGGTCAGGATAATGTGCAGGTCAGGATAATGTGCGGGTCAGGATAATGTGCGGGTCAGGATAATGTGCGGGTCAGGATAATGTGTGGGTCAGGATAATGTGTGGGTCGGGACACATTGTGCGGGTCGGGACACATTGTGCGGATCGGGACACATTGTGCTGATCGGGAAAATGTGCGGGTCAGGATATTGTGTGGGTCAGTGCGATGTGCGGGTCAGGATAATGTGCAGGTCAGGATATTGTGCGGGTCAGTGCGATGTGCGGGTCAGGCTAATGTGCAGGTCATTGCGATGTGCAGGTCAGGATAATGTGCGGGTCAGGATATTGTGTGGGTCAGTGCGATGTGCGGGTCAGGCTAATGTGCAGGTCATTGCGATGTGCAGGTCAGGATAATGTGCGGGTCAGGATAATGTGCAGGTCAGGATATTGTGCGGGTCAGTGCGATGTGCAGGTCAGGATAATGTGTGGGTCAGGATTTTTTAGTATTATTATTCTTTATTTATAAAGTGCCAGCATATTCCGCAGCGCTGTACAATAGGCACAGTATAGACAGGGTTACAATACATTGAACAACATTTGACAAACAGTACAGGAGGAGATGAGGGCCCTATTCCCGTAGGAACTCACTATCTAGGAGGGTTGGGGTTGGAAACAGGAGGAGAGGACTGTGAGGTGAGAGTGATTGATGGTTGTGTCAGTGAGTTGGGTGGTCGGCTTCCCTAAATAGGAATGTTTTAAGGGAGCGTTTGAAGGAAGAGAAGATAATGTGCAGGTCAGGATATTGTGCGGGTCAGTGCGATGTGCAGGTCAGGATAATGTGCGGGTCAGTATAATGTGCGGGTCAGTGCGATGTGCAGGTCAGGATAATGTGCGGGTCAGGATAATGTGCGGGTCACTGCGATGTGTGGGTCAGGATAATGTGCGGGTCAGTGCGATGTGCAGGTCAGGATAATGTGCGGGTCAGGATAACGTGCGGGTCAGTGCGATGTGCAGGTCAGGATAATGTGCGGGTCAGTGCGATGTGCAGGTCAGGATAATGTGTGGGTCAGTGCAATGTGTGGGTCAGGATAATGTGCAGGTCAGGATATTGTGCGGGTCAGTGCAATGTGTGGGTCAGGATATTGTGCAGGTCAGTGCGATGTGCAGGTCAGGATAATGTGCGGGTCAGTGCGTTGTGCGGGTCAGTGCGATGTGCGGGTCAGGATAATGTGCAGGTCAGGATAATGTGCAGGTCAGGATAATGTGCGGGTCAGGATAATGTGCGGGTCAGGATAATGTGCGGGTCAGGATAATGTGTGGGTCGGGACACATTGTGCGGGTCGGGACACATTGTGCGGATCGGGACACATTGTGCGGATCGGGAAAATGTGCGGGTCAGGATATTGTGTGGGTCAGTGCGATGTGCGGGTCAGGATAATGTGCAGGTCATTGCGATGTGCAGGTCAGGATAATGTGCGGGTCAGGATAATGTGCAGGTCAGGATATTGTGCGGGTCAGTGCGATGTGCAGGTCAGGATAATGTGCGGGTCAGGATAATGTGCGGGTCAGTGCGATGTGCAGGTCAGGATAATGTGTGGGTCAGGATTTTTTAGTATTATTATTCTTTATTTATAAAGTGCCAGCATATTCCGCAGCGCTGTACAATAGGCACAGTATAGACAGGGTTACAATACATTGAACAACATTTGACAAACAGTACAGGAGGAGATGAGGGCCCTATTCCCGTAGGAACTCACAATCTAGAAGGGTTGGGGTTGGAAACAGGAGGAGAGGACTGTAAGGTGAGAGTGATTGATGGTTGTGTCAGTGAGTTGGGTGGTCGGCTTCCCTAAATAGGAATGTTTTAAGGGAGCGTTTGAAGGAAGAGAAGATAATGTGCAGGTCAGGATATTGTGCGGGTCAGTGCGATGTGCAGGTCAGGATAATGTGCGGGTCAGTATAATGTGCGGGTCAGTGCGATGTGCAGGTCAGGATAATGTGCGGGTCAGTGCAATGTGTGGGTCAGGATAATGTGCGGGTCAGTGCGATGTGCAGGTCAGGATAATGTGCGGGTCAGTATAATGTGCGGGTCAGTGCGATGTGCAGGTCAGGATAATGTGCGGGTCAGTGTGATGTGTGGGTCAGGATAATGTGCGGGTCACTGCGATGTGTGGGTCAGGATAATGTGCGGGTCAGTGCGATGTGCAGGTCAGGATAATGTGCGGGTCAGGATAATGTGCGGGTCAGGATAACGTGCGGGTCAGTGCGATGTGCAGGTCAGGATAATGTGCGGGTCAGTGCGATGTGCAGGTCAGGATAATGTGCGGGTCAGTGCGATGTGTGGGTCAGGATAATGTGTGGGTCAGTGCAATGTGTGGGTCAGGATAATGTGCAGGTCAGGATATTGTGCGGGTCAGTGCAATGTGTGGGTCAGGATAATGTGCGGGTCAGTGCAATGTGCGGGTCAGGATAATGTGCAGGTCAGGATATTGTGCAGGTCAGTGCGATGTGCAGGTCAGGATAATGTGCAGGTCAGTGCGTTGTGCGGGTGAGGATAATGTGCGGGTCAGTGCGATGTGCAGGTCAGGATAATGTGCAGGTCAGGATAATGTGTGGGTCAGGATAATGTGTGGGTCAGGATAATATGTGGGAAAGGATAATGTGTGGGTCGGGACAATTGTGCGGGTCGGTATATTGTGCGGGTCAGGATATTGTGCGGGTCAGTGCGATGTGTGGGTCATTGCGATGTGCAGGTCAGGATAATGTGCGGGTCAGGATATTGTGCGGGTCAGTGCGATGTGCAGGTCAGGATAATGTGCGGGTTGTATAATGCGCGGGTCAGTGCGATGTGCAGGTCAGGATAATGTGCGGGTCAGTGCGATGTGTGGGTCAGGATAATGTGCGGGTCAGTGCGATGTGCAGGTCAGGATAATGTGCGGGTCAGGATAATGTGCGGGTCAGGATAATGTGCAGGTCAGTGCGATGTGCAGTCAGGATAATGTGCGGGTCAGTGCGATGTGCGGGTCAGTGCGATGTGCGGGTCTGCGATGTGTGGGTCAGGATAATGTGCAGGTCAGGATAATGTGCGGGTCAGTGCGATGTGTGGGTCAGGATAATGTGCAGGTCAGTGCGATGTGCGGGTCAGGATAATGTGCGGGTCAGTGCAATGTGCGGGTCAGGATAATGTGCAGGTCAGGATATTGTGCAGGTCAGTGCGATGTGCAGGTCAGGATAATGTGCGGGTCCGTGTGATGTGTGGGTCAGGAAAATGTGCAGGTCAGGATAATGCGCGGGTCAGTGCGATGTGTGGGTTAGGATATTGTGCGGGTCAGGAAATTGTGCGGGTCAGTGCGATGTTTGAGTCAGGATAATGTATGGGTTAGGATATTGTACGGGTTAGGATATTGTGCAGATCAGGATATTGTGCAGGTCAGGATATTGTGCGGATCAGGATATTGTGCGGGTCAGGATATTGTGCGGATCAGGATATTGTGCGGGTCAGGATATTGTGCGGGTCAGTGCGATGTGCGGGACAGGATAATGTGCGGGTCAGTGAGATGTGCGGGTCAGGATAATGTGTGATGTGCGGGTAAGGAAAATGTGCAGGTCAGGATATTGTGCGGGTCAGGATAATGTACGGGTCAGGACACATTGTGCAGGTCAGGATAATGTGCGGGTCAGGACACACTGTTCAGGTCAGGATAATGTGCAGGTCAGGATACTGTGCGGGTCGGGACACATTGTGCGGGTCGGGACACATTGTGCGAGTCGGGACACATTGTGCAGGTCAGGATACTGTGCGGGTTGGGACACTTTGTGCGGGTCGGGACACATTGTGCAGGTCAGGATACTGTGCGGGTCGGGACACATTGTGCAGGTCAGGATACTGTGCGGTTCGGGACACATTGTGCGGGTCGGGACACATTGTGCGGGTCGGGACACATTGTGCGGGTTGGGACACATTGTGCAGGTCAGGATACTGTGCGGGTAGGGACACTTTGTGCGGGTCGGGACACAATGTGCAGGTCAGGATACTGTGCGGGTCGGGATACATTGTGCAGGTCGGGATACATTGTGCAGGTCAGGATACTGTGCGGGTCGGGATACATTGTGCTGGTCAGGATACTGTGCGGGTCAGGACACACTGTGCAGGTTGGGACACACTGTGCA
This sequence comes from Leptobrachium leishanense, assembly GCA_009667805.1. Lineage (NCBI taxonomy): Eukaryota > Metazoa > Chordata > Amphibia > Anura > Megophryidae > Leptobrachium > Leptobrachium leishanense. Next base: position 81,977 of record RXON01000886.1, on the reverse strand, counting down.
GGTTGGGACACACTGAGTCACACTGGACACATTGTGCAGGTCGGGACACACTGTGCGGGTCGGGACACATTGTGCTGGGCTGAGGGATTATACTGGAATATTAATAAATAGTAAATAATAATCCCATTTTGTCTTGATTTATTTTCAGGCTTTCGGGATCACTGGAAGACTCTGTTAATCAAAGCTCTAGTCACACAAGGACAAATGGTGTTATTAAAGGCCAGCGGGTCACCGGGTCGGGCAGAACACGGGATCTCGGACAGGAACGGCAGGTCGATTCATGGAGACCCGCGGGTCCTCAGAAATCTCCTTCTGATTTACAATCTAGAGAGACTCCTGCACCATCGCCAGGCTCCACAGCCAGCCCGGTCTGTGTCGCTCAGAGGGAGACCACTTTGTCATCCTCTGGGTCCACCTTGTGTGACAGGTCATTGCAGAGAATCTTAGAGAATCAAGCCCAAAACACAAATCCTCCCAAAGAACATCCGGCCTCGCGCTACTCCACTGTCCTACAGTCAAATCTTTCAGCATCAAAGTCCGTCACCTTACCACCCAAAGACACTGCTCCAATGTTAGATCCCAAAACCATGATGCTAAGCTATGACAAAGGGACTGCTGCTGAGGTCTCATCCAGAGACACCCCTTCTCCAACATCACACTACTCCAGGACCATACAATCAAATGTAAAGGCCTCCTCATCCACCCCAGAGACCCATAATCTTTCTGGTAAAGGTTATGGCATTCCTCTTGCCTCACGGTACAAGTGTGACATAGACTCAAAAATCCGGATGTTTGAGGGCTCTAACAGAACACCAGTCACCCCCAAGAAGGAGGGCATGATTTATTTGTCCAACATGGATTCCAAAAACACACGGGCACTGCAATCTGATTTCCTGGTCCAAGAGGAGAGGACTTGCCGACCTGGAGAGAGAATAAATGGGACCACTGGGGTAGAACATGAATTTGTATCGACAAAAGGAGGCATCTCATCATCAAGCACCGTAACAAGAGGTGGCATCTCCTCATCAAGCACCTCAACAAGAGGTAGCATCTCCTCATCAACCGCGACAGGAGGCAGCATCTCATCATCAAACACCGCAAAAGGAGGTGGCATCTCCTCATCAAGCAACTCGACAAGAAGCAGCATCTCCTCATCAAGCACCACGAAAGGAGACAGCATCTCCTTATCAAGCACCGCGACAAGAGATGGCATCTCCACGCCAAGCACTGCAACAGGAGATGGAATCTCCTCATCAAGCACCTCGACAAGAGGCAGCATCTCCTCTTCAAGCACCAGGGATGTTCCATCTACAGCAGTGGAGAACGTCCAACGTTATACCACATCAAAATCAGGTTCCACAGTGTCCCCCAGGCCTAGCAAAGCCTCATCCACAGTGGATCCAGGCAAAGTCACACCGGATGTTACCACTAAAAGTCTCCCGGTGAGAAACACTCTATACTTTACCTCAAAAGTAGAAAAGAATAAAGAGACTTTGAGAGGCAGCAACTGTGTCTCTTTAAAGGTGTCTCCTGATTCCCCCTTTACACAAAGCGAAACACTGGACTGTCCAGCTAAAACAACAGATTCTCTCACCCTGAGACACCATCACCAAGCACCAGAAACTGGTGTGGTGGCCACAAGCACCACTGAGCTCTCTGGGCAGATTGGGAGCACAAAATGCCAGCAGAAGACATCCAGCACAATCACCCTAAAATCAGTCAAGATCCAGCAGGACCTGGCTCACAGCCAAGCGGTTAGGAGGCAGGTGCACCGCAAAGCCGAGGCAGTAACCATGGGCCACAGAGGTTCTCTGGAGTCCACCACAAGAGAACAGTCTCCCAGTAACCGGCACAGGATAATCGTGAACGAAAAAGCAGTCGCTGCCCCCAAGTTCGAATTCTGCCCATCAGACCAGGAGGTTTCTGAAGGAAGTGATATTGTCTTCCGGTGTAAAGGTATCAGTGTAGCGGATTTATTCAGCGCGCGGGGGGGGGGCAGGGTCTGACTTTTCTGCTTCATGTGGCTTGTTAGAGGTGCTTAGAAGGGTGTCAGCTATGCCGTCCTGAAGAGACCTTACAAGACCGAAATGTTCAGGGGGTTGTTGCACTTCTCATGCAGCGGGGGCTGCCTTTTCTGGATGATGGTGTCTGATTTGCATATGGTAATATCTTCTCTGTATTGGCACCATCAACCTAAAACCTAGTGAGATCTGAGCAGGCACTCGCCGTAATGTGCTGCTGCCCATTCTCAGGACCCTCACAAACCTTGTCCTTGTTACACACAGGGCCGGATTAAGAGCTCTATGGGGCGGGAGCTGGATATGTTGGGGCTTTTTTTGGAATTTAGTGAAATGAAAACATATTTTCGGTTATTTCATAGTGCAGATACGGCTATATCTAACCAGGCAGATACGGGTATGTGACAGGACGGCCGCCACTACGCTGTAGCGCAGTACAGCAGTTCAAGTGTTTATTTATTTGTGTGTTATAAAAATAAGGGCTAACGAACTTTTAATAAGTACCTCAGTATGATTTTCCCTGTTGTTCCCCTGTTCCCTGCTCATTCAGAGCCACAGAAAGTTCACCAGACGAGCTGGCGCCGAGCCCCAAGATAAGGGCTGCGCACAGCAGGGAGGGCCCCAGGTTAACAAAGAGAAATTGGGCAATGGCTTGGGGCAGTGGCAGAAATCACCTCGGGAGGGCTGAGGGCGGGGAAGGGGAGAACAATGTCGTTTTCCCTCATAAATACACCTGTGTTCCCCATGCAAAATAAATCACTCTTGTTTGAACCTTTACTCCTGCCTCGGCTAGTAATTGGGGATAACACCCCGAGTAGCGGGATCCGTCACAGGGTATATCTAACCAGACAGATACGGCTATATCTAACCAGGCAGATACGGGTATATGTAACCAGGCAGATACGGGTATATCTAACCAGGCAGATACTGCTATATCTAACCAGGCAGATACTGCTATATCTAACCAGACAGATACGGGTATATCTAACCAGGCAGATACTGCTATATCTAACCAGACAGATACGGGTATATCTAACCAGGCAGATACGGCTATATCTAACCAGACAGATACGGGTATATCTAACCAGGCAGATACTGCTATATCTAACCAGACAGATACGGGTATATCTAACCAGGCAGATACGGCTATATCTAACCAGACAGATACGGCTATATCTAACCAGACAGATACGGCTATATCTAACCAGGCAGATACGGGTATATCTAACCAGGCAGATACGGGTATATCTAACCAGACAGATACGGCTATATCTAACCAGGCAGATACGGGTATATCTAACCAGGCAGATACGGGTATATCTAACCAGACAGATACGGGTATATCTAACCAGACAGATACGGGTATATGTAACCAGACAGATACGGGTATATGTAACCAGACAGATACGGGTATATCTAACCAGACAGATATGGCTATATCTAACCAGACAGATACGGCTATATCTAACCAGACAGATACGGCTATATCTAACCAGACAGATACGGCTATATCTAACCAGACAGATACGGCTATATCTAACCAGGCAGATACGGGTATATCTAACCAGGCAGATACGGGTATATCTAACCAGACAGATACGGCTATATCTAACCAGACAGATACGGGTATATGTAACCAGGCAGATACGGCTATATGTAACCAGGCAGATACGGGTATATCTAACCAGGCAGATACGGGTATATCTAACCAGACAGATACGGCTATATCTAACCAGACAGATACGGGTATATGTAACCAGACAGATACGGCTATATCTAACCAGACAGATACGGCTATATCTAACCAGACAGATACGGCTATATCTAACCAGACAGATACGGGTATATCTAACCAGGCAGATACGGCTATATCTAACCAGACAGATACGGGTATATCTAACCAGGCAGATACGGCTATATCTAACCAGGCAGATACGGCTATATCTAACCAGACAGATACGGGTATATCTAACCAGGCAGATACGGGTATATCTAACCAGACAGATACGGCTATATCTAACCAGACAGATACGGCTATATCTAACCAGACAGATACGGCTATATCTAACCAGACAGATACGGCTATATCTAACCAGACAGATACGGCTATATCTTATCAGGCAGATACGGCTATATCTAATCAGGCAGATACGGGTATATCTAACCAGGCAGATACGGGTATATCTAACCAGGCAGATACGGCTATATCTAATCAGGCAGATACATATCAAAAAATTGGGGGGAAAAATGAAATATTTCCCTTGTGTTTTTGGAGGATGGTGTTTTATGAATAATATGACTATGTATAAAACACTGACCTTGCTCCCAGCGTGGAAAATGAGAAGGGGAGTAATGGCAGTGGTATTGCTCATTTTATACCCCTCAAATGGACAATGCCATCGCTTTAGAACTAAAAATAAACAGGGTTATTCAGAGAGTGTGAAAAGCAGGAGAATGACTGGAGAATGAAAAATTCTAGGTCAAAATAGCCAAACCAGAAAAATTCTCCCTTTCATCTCACTTTCCAAATCGGCTATTTTGACCTAGAATTTTTCATTCTCCAGTCATTCTCCTGCTTTTCACGCTCTCTGAATAACGCTGTAAGTTTTTTTTGTTTTCTTTTCTTTTAGATTTTACGTGGTCATGTTTGGGATTAATGCAAAGGCCAGACTCTGTTCTCTCCAATGAGCTATATCTAACCAGACAGATACGGGTATATGTAACCAGGCAGATACGGGTATATGTAACCAGGCAGATACGGGTATATCTAACCAGACAGATACGGCTATATGTAACCAGACAGATACGGCTATATGTAACCAGACAGATACGGCTATATATAACCAGACAGATACGGCTATATATAACCAGACTGTCATGCCTGCTGCTGCTCCTGCAGTGCAGCCTTCCCAACAGAGAGGGCGCCAGTCTCTGAATCAGGCCACTTTGAATGCCGCACCTGGTCAGGGATCTAGGCCTTTAAATATCAGTCACTGACTGTGCTCTGAGCCCTGACGTGGTTTATTCTAGCCCTCAGCGCGTGTCTTTAGCTCCTGCATATTGGTTTTCTGGTTTGACTTCTGGCTTGTATATTTGACTGTGTTTTCTGTGATTATCCCTTGGCTTATGTTTATCTCGTGTACCGACCTCTGGCTTGTCATTACTACGATATCTCTCCTGTCCCTGATCTGTACCTCTATGTATTTTAGATTAGTACCTGGCCATTCTAAGGACCAGCTTCTCAGTTTAACCCCTTAAGGACCGAGGACGTACCATGTACGTCATTGCAGCGGGTCTCTCTTAGACCCGCTGATGTACATGGTACGTCCTGCCGTTTTTGAGCTGCTGGAAGCGATCGGATCGCTTCCAGCAGCTCAAACGCCATTGCAGGATGCCTGGGAGTCCAGGCATCCGTGCAATGGCCGTTAGAAGTGCCGGGGCACCATGTGATCGCTCCCGGGAGCGATCTACATCCGGTTGCACCGGAGAGGTGCCCGGCACTTCTACAGAGCGCTGGAAGCGATCGGATCGCTTCCAGCTGCTCTGAGCATATTACAAGGATGCCTCGACATCGAGGCATCCTTGTAATATACTTACCTGCCGCCGGTCCGTCCGTGATCGCTCCCCCCGAGCGATCACTTCCGGTAGCGGCAGGAAGTACTGAGTGCCACGAGGTATCGTGGCACTCAGTACAAAATCGATCACTTCAGTGATCAGGTGCTCTGCTGGGTGCCTCGAGGGATCAAGGCACCCAGCAGAGTAAAAAAAAGTGTGAAAAAAAGTTAAAAAAGTGTAAAAAAAAAGTAAAAAAAGTGTGTAAAAAAAGTGTAAAAAAAGAAAAATAAATAAAATAAACTGACAGTTAGGGGTAGGGTTAGGGTTAGGGTTAGGGTTAGGGTTAGGGTTAGGGGTAGGGTTGGGTTAGGGTTAGGGTTAGGGGTAGGGTTAGGGGTAGGGTTAGGGGTAGTTAGGTGGGTAGGGGTAGGGGTAGGGTTAGGGTTAGGGGTAGGGTTAGGGTTAGGGGTAGGTTAGGGGTAGGGTTAGGGGTAGGGTTAGGGTTAGGTTAGGGTTAGGGGTAGGGGTAGGGGTAGGGTTAGGGGTAGGGTTAGGGGTAGGGTTAGGGGTAGGGTTAGGGTTAGGGTTAGGGTTAGGGGTAGGGTTAGGGGTAGGGTTAGGGTAGGGTTAGGGTTAGGGGTAGGGTTAGGGGTAGGGTAGGGGTAGGGTTAGGGGTAGGGTTAGGGGTAGGGTTAGGGTTAGGGTTAGGGTTAGGGGTAGGGGTAGGGTTAGGGGTAGGGTTAGGGTTAGGGTTAGGGTTAGGGGTAGGGTTAGGGGTAGGTTAGGGTTAGGGTTCTAAGGGCAGGGTCAGGGGTAGGGTTAGGGTTCTAAGGGCAGGGTCATCTTGGGGCTGAGTGGGATGTTCCTAGCCTGCCTCATCAGAGAGGCAGGCTAGCAACATCCAATCAGAAGTTAGAAAAAATCAAAATAAAATTCTAATTTGTCAGGTCAGGCCAATATTTTGTAAATATTGGCTCTGACCTCTGTGATTCTCCCTCCCTCTCCTCACTTGTGTTTTGGTGAGCGAGAGAGAGAGATCAGATTTGACAGGTTAGAGATTTTAGTGAGATTTAGTGAGATTAGAAAAATTGAGGCAGATTAGAGAGATTTTAGGGAGATTTAGAAGAATTGAGGCAGGTTTAGAGGGATTTAGAGAGATTTAGGTGTTTATTTGTATTTTCTTGTGAAACCCAACGGTTCTTCTAAGAACCAACAATCCGCTTATATATATATAATAATTATAAAATTTTATAATCTATTATATATAATGTCTGAGAGGGTGTACAGCGCCGAGGAGGCATATGCCATCCTGGCGTCAGAATCTGAGGCATGCTGCGTCAGACTCAGACCCTCATTTCGACCCCGCTAACTGCTCAGAGGCGTCGCTAGATACATTATCTATGCTGGCTGATGTATCTAGTGATGTTTCTGATGCAGATCCTGGGTCACCACCTGCCAGCAGGAGACGCACAGCTCCAGCTGAGGAGTGGGTAGTGCCTCATCGCCAGAGGCCAGATATCCCTCCTTTCACGGCAAATCCTGGCATCAATATTGATGTTGCAGGATTTACCGCCACACAGTTTTTGCAGGTGTTTATGGGGATGATTTGTTGGGCCACATCGTGGCCCAATCAAATCTGTATGCCCATCAGCATTGTGCTGCGAAGCCAGACTCCTACTTGGCAAGGCAGCAATGGACCCCGCTAGATGTGCCAGAATTTCTGAAATTCTGGGCACTTACTATGCTGAGGGCATCATAAAGAAGCCCTCAATTCGCTCCTGCTGGAGCAGTAGCCCCATCTGCTCTACCCCCATTTACCTCCAATCAATGTCACGTAGAAGGTATGAAAACATTTTGCGTTTCATGCACTTCAGTGACAACAGCCTGTGCTCCCTAGAGAGCATCCCCAGTTTGACAGGCACCAGACTTTTACATTTTATTCGTACATTTTTATGTTCTACAATTGGTGCTGTATTTTGCCAAAATCTTTGCACACCTATGCATGGGGGGCATGGGTGTACTCAGGAGATCTTGCAGAAAACAACCTGGAGAGTTTTCATGCAGTAACAAACAACAGTGTCTGCTAAGGCTAGGGTCAGACGAGCGTGATTTCTACGGACTGTACGTCCGTGCAGTACGGACATCGTCAGTACGGAAGACGCAGTAGTGGTCACACAGTCCGTTTTTTCACTGACATTTATTTTTTGACAGATGTAGGAGGGACAATAAATTCAATTGCAAAACCATTTTGTCCGTGAAAAATGCAGGACGTATAAATGCAGTCCGTCTGACCACGTTCCATCACTCACACACAAAGCTATGCAGACGTTGCGGACGCAGCGCACTTTGTGCGGCCGTTCTAGCGGTTCTACGTTCTTGCCTGCCTTGCGTCCGTGGGCCGCGGCCGTTGTGCGTCCGCAGTTCAGTGCGGACGTACTTCGTGTGTCGGGCTCCATTGGACTTTATGTCATGCTATCACGGACGTACTTTTAGGCGCGATCACGGACGTGAACACTACGCTCGTCTGACCCTAGCCTAAATCACAGTCCAAAACTACTGTGGGCGTAAAAATCTGAAATTTGAAAAATTACCGCCACACACCTTGTTGCCAAATGTTTTGGGCTAAAACCGTTGCATCCATGGCATCAAAGCACTCCATATGCAATACCTTGGGGTGTCAACATAACAAATATAAACAATTTTCTGGCAATAATTCAAACTGGGGTATGCGGTAGACCCAAAACCAAAGATAGGCCTAGCTGAAAAAATAATCTCAATTTCAACTCTAATGACAAAGTCATAAAAATTGTATTTGAACCTTCCCAAAATCCTGGCAAACCTAGGCATGGGGGGCATGGGTGTACTCAGGAGATCTTGCAGAAAACAACCTGGAGAGTTTTCATGCAGTAACAAACAACAGTGTCTGCTAAATCACAGTCCAAAACTACTGTGGGCGTAAAAATCTGAAAATTGAAAAATTACCGCCACACACCTTCTCAAATGTTTTGGGCTAAAACCGTTGCATCCATGGCATCAAAGCACTCCATATGCAATACCTTGGGGTGTCAACATAACAAATATAAACAATTTTCTGGCAATAATTCAAACTGGGGTATGCGGTAGACCCAAAACCAAAGCTAGGCCTAGCTGAAGAAATAATCTCAATTTCAACTCCAATGACAAAGTCATAAAAATTGTATTTGAACCTTCCCAAAATCCTGGCAAACCTATGCATGGGGGGCATGGGTGTACTCAGGAGACCTTGCAGAAAACAACCTGGAGAGTTTTCATGCAGTAAAAAACAACAGTGTCTCCTAAATCACAGTCCAAAACTGATGTGGGTGTGAAAATGAAAAATGACCACCAAACAGTATCTAATTTGTTTGGAGCAAACGGATGCATCCATAGCATAAAAACACTCCATTTACAATACTTTGGGGTGTTAGCTTACCAAATATATGCACGTTCATAAAACTGGGGTATGTAAAAAGGCCCCTAAAGAAGATAAGCAAAGAAGATACTGTATGTCAAATTAGAAAATTGACAAGCACATGTCAAAGATTGGCGTAGCACCCCAAAAACAACAGAACAAATCTATATATGGGTGGTATCAATTTACTCAGAAGATGTTGCTGAACATATTTTGGGGTGTTTTTTGGCAGTAACCCATAACTGGATTTGACAATTCATGCCTAAAGTACAATGTGTGTGAAAAAATAACACAAAAAGTGACTACCTGAAAGTTTGACAAAGAGCTAGTGCATGGAAAGTGTTAAAATACAACTCTTTGAAGCACCCTAGGGTGTGCCCTTTCTAAAAATATATGGTTTGATGGGGGTAAATTACTTTGGCCGGCTTCAAAAATGTCCCAAATAGGACATGGGTGCATGATGACGAAATGTGAAAATTCCAAGTTGGAAAACTGAAATGCGCACCCCCAAATAAGGCCTTTTAGCCCCCAAATGACCCGACATACCTATACATGGGTGGTATCAATTTACTCAGAAGATGTTGCTGAACATATTTTGGGGTGTTTTTTGGCAGTAACCCATAACTGGATTTGACAATTCATGCCTAAAGTACAATGTGTGTGAAAAAATAACACAAAAAGTGACTACCTGAAAGATTGACAAAGAGCTAGTGCATGGAAAGTGTTAAAATACAACTCTTTGAAGCACCCTAGGGTGTGCCCTTTCTAAAAATATATGGTTTGATGGGGGTAAATTACTTTGGCCGGCTTCAAAAATGTCCCAAATAGGCCATGGGTGCATGATGACGAAATGTGAAAATTCCAAGTTGGAAAACTGAAATGCGCACCCCCCAAATAAGGCCTTTTAGCCCCCAAATGACCCGACATACCTATACATGGGTGGTATCAATTTACTCAGAAGATGTTGCTGAACATATTTTGGGGGTGTTTTTTGGCAGTAACCCATAACTGGATTTGACAATTCATGCCTAAAGTACAATGTGTGTGAAAAAATAACACAAAAAGTGACTACCTGAAAGATTGACAAAGAGCTAGTGCATGGAAAGTGTTAAAATACAACTCTTTGAAGCACCCTAGGGTGTGCCCTTTCTAAAAATATATGGTTTGATGGGGGTAAATTACTTTGGCCGGCTTCAAAAATGTCCCAAATAGGACATGGGTGCATGATGACGAAATGTGAAAATTCCAAGTTGGAAAACTGAAATGCGCACCCCCAAATAAGGCCTTTTAGCCCCCAAATGACCCGACATACCTATACATGGGTGGTATCAATTTACTCAGAAGATGTTGCTGAACATATTTTGGGGTGTTTTTTGGCAGTAACCCATAACTGGATTTGACAATTCATGCCTAAAGTACAATGTGTGTGAAAAAATAACACAAAAAGTGACTACCTGAAAGTTTGACAAAGAGCTAGTGCATGGAAAGTGTTAAAATACAACTCTTTGAAGCACCCTAGGGTGTGCCCTTTCTAAAAATATATGGTTTGATGGGGGTAAATTACTTTGGCCGGCTTCAAAAATGTCCCAAATAGGACATGGGTGCATGATGACGAAATGTGAAAATTCCAAGTTGAAAACTGAAATGCGCACCCCCCAAATAAGGCCTTTTAGCCCCCAAATGACCCGACATACCTATACATGGGTGGTATCAATTTACTCAGAAGATGTTGCTGAACATATTTTGGGGTGTTTTTTGGCAGTAACCCATAACTGGATTTGACAATTCATGCCTAAAGTACAATGTGTGTGAAAAAATAACACAAAAAGTGACTACCTGAAAGTTTGACAAAGAGCTAGTGCATGGAAAGTGTTAAAATACAACTCTTTGAAGCACCCTAGGGTGTGCCCTTTCTAAAAATATATGGTTTGATGGGGGTAAATTACTTTGGCCGGCTTCAAAAATGTCCCAAATAGGACATGGGTGCATGATGACGAAATGTGAAAATTCCAAGTTGGAAAACTGAAATGCGCACCCCCCAAATAAGGCCTTTTAGCCCCCAAATGACCCGACATACCTATACATGGGTGGTATCAATTTACTCAGAAGATGTTGCTGAACATATTTTGGGGTGTTTTTTGGCAGTAACCCATAACTGGATTTGACAATTCATGCCTAAAGTACAATGTGTGTGAAAAAATAACACAAAAAGTGACTACCTGAAAGATTGACAAAGAGCTAGTGCATGGAAAGTGTTAAAATACAACTCTTTGAAGCACCCTAGGGTGTGCCCTTTCTAAAAATATATGGTTTGATGGGGGTAAATTACTTTGGCCGGCTTCAAAAATGTCCCAAATAGGACATGGGTGCATGATGACGAAATGTGAAAATTCCAAGTTGGAAAACTGAAATGCGCACCCCCAAATAAGGCCTTTTAGCCCCCAAATGACCCGACATACCTATACATGGGTGGTATCAATTTACTCAGAAGATGTTGCTGAACATATTTTGGGGTGTTTTTTGGCAGTAACCCATAACTGGATTTGACAATTCATGCCTAAAGTACAATGTGTGTGAAAAAATAACACAAAAAGTGACTACCTGAAAGATTGACAAAGAGCTAGTGCATGGAAAGTGTTAAAATACAACTCTTTGAAGCACCCTAGGGTGTGCCCTTTCTAAAAATATATGGTTTGATGGGGGTAAATTACTTTGGCCGGCTTCAAAAATGTCCCAAATAGGACATGGGTGCATGATGACGAAATGTGAAAATTCCAAGTTGGAAAACTGAAATGCGCACCCCCAAATAAGGCCTTTTAGCCCCCAAATGACCCGACATACCTATACATGGGTGGTATCAATTTACTCAGAAGATGTTGCTGAACATATTTTGGGGTGTTTTTTGGCAGTAACCCATAACTGGATTTGACAATTCATGCCTAAAGTACAATGTGTGTGAAAAAATAACACAAAAAGTGACTACCTGAAAGATTGACAAAGAGCTAGTGCATGGAAAGTGTTAAAATACAACTCTTTGAAGCACCCTAGGTGTGCCCTTCTAAAAAATATATGGTTTGATGGGGGTAAATTACTTTGGCCGGCTTCAAAAATGTCCCAAATAGGACATGGGTGCATGATGACGAAATGTGAAAATTCCAAGTTGGAAAACTGAAATGTGCACCCCCAAATAAGGCCTTTTAGCCCCCAAATGACCCGACATACCTATACTTGGGTGGTATCAATTTACTCAGAAGATGTTGCTGAACATATTTTGGGGTGCTTTTTGGCAGTAAACCTTAAAGTTCACAGTACATGTATTCTTAAATTACGTTCAAAAAAAAAAAATCACCAAAATTTTTTTTTTTTTCAAACTTTGGCATAGATTTGTGGTAAAATGGTTTGCATGGAAAGAGTCAAAATACCCCAAGTTTAATACCTTGATTTGTGTACTTTAAAAAAATATGTATATGTGGAGGGTTATTCAGGAATTAGTGACAGATATCAGTGTTACAATGTCACTATCACTAGTTTTGAAAATAAACTCTTTGGAAATGGCAAAGTGCTACTTGCACTTATTGTTGCATAAAATAAGGAAAAAAGCGAGGAATATGTAAACATTGGGTATTGCTAAACTCAGTACTAAATTTAGAAACTACTAAGGAATAAAAAATTTTTGACGGTTGTTGATACATAAGAAATTTTGGGGGTCAAAGTTCGAAAAAGTGGTGTTTTTTCAATTTTTGTGTCATATTTCACAATATTTTTTATAGTAAATTATATGAAATGATGAAAAAAATGGTATCTTTATAAAGTCCATTTAGTGACGAGAAAAACAGTGTAAAATATGTGTGGGTTACATAAACGAGTAAGAGGAAAATTTGACGTAAACACTAAGAGCGCAGAAACGTAAAAACAGCTGCGGTCACGAACGGACGGATTTGTGTAAAACCGCCCGGTCACTAAGGGGTTAAGGTTTTTTCTTGCCTTTCTGGGTTTTGTCTGCGTGCTGGGTGACTCTATACCCTTACACAGACAGATATGACTATATCTAACCAGACACATACAGCTATATCTATCAAGACAGATACGGCTATATCTAACCAGGCAGATACGGCTATATCTAACCAGACAGATACGGGTATATCTAACCAGGCAGATACGGCTATATCTAACCAGACAGATACGGCTATATCTAACCAGGCAGATACGGGTATATGTAACCAGGCAGATACGGGTATATCTAACCAGACAGATACGGGTATATCTAACCAGACAGATACGGGTATATCTAACCAGGCAGATACGGCTATATCTAACCAGACAGATACGGCTATATCTAACCAGGCAGATACGGGTATATGTAACCAGGCAGATACGGGTATATCTAACCAGACAGATACGGGTATATCTAACCAGACAGATACGGGTATATCTAACCAGACAGATACGGGTATATCTAACCAGACAGATACGGGTATATCTAACCAGACAGATACGGCTATATCTAACCAGGCAGATACGGTATATCTAACCAGACAGATACGGGTATATCTAACCAGGCAGATACGGGTATATCTAACCAGACACATACAGCTATATCTATCAAGACAGATACGGCTATATCTAACCAGGCAGATACGGCTATATCTAACCAGGCAGATACGGGTATATCTAACCAGGCAGATACGGCTATATCTAACCAGGCAGATACGGCTATATCTAACCAGGCAGATACGGGTATATGTAACCAGACAGATACGGGTATAGCTAACCAGACAGATACGGGTATATGTAACCAGGCAGATACGGGTATATCTAACCAGGCAGATACGGGTATATCTAACCAGGCAGATACGGCTATATCTAACCAGGCAGATACGGCTATATCTAACCAGGCAGATACGGGTATATGTAACCAGACAGATACGGCTATATCTAACCAGACAGATACGGCTATATCTAACCAGGCAGATACGGCTATATCTAATCAGGCAGATACGGCTATATCTAACCAGACAGATACGGCTATATCTAACCAGACAGATACGGCTATATCTAATCAGGCAGATACATATCAAAAAATTGGGGGAAAAAATGAAATATTTCCCTTGTGTTTTTGGAGGATGGTGTTTTATGAATAATATGACTATGTATAAAACACTGACCTTGCTCCCAGCGTGGAAAATGAGAAGGGGAGTAATGGCAGTGGTATTGCTCATTTTATAACCCCTCAATGGACAATGCCATCGCTTTAGAACTAAAAAGAAACAGGGTTATTCAGAGAGTGTGAAAAGCAGGAGAATGACTGGAGAATGAAAAATTCTAGGTCAAAATAGCCAAACCAGAAAAATTCTCCCTTTCATCTCACTTTCCAAATCGGCTATTTTGACCTAGAATTTTTCATTCTCCAGTCATTCTCCTGCTTTTCACGCTCTCTGAATAACGCTGTAAGTTTTTTTTGTTTTCTTTTCTTTTAGATTTTACATGGTCATGTTTGGGATTAATGCAAAGGCCAGACTCTGTTCTCTCCAATGAGCTATATCTAACCAGGCAGATACGGGTATATGTAACCAGGCAGATACGGGTATATGTAACCAGGCAGATACGGGTATATCTAACCAGACAGATACGGCTATATCTAACCAGACAGATACGGGTATATGTAACCAGGCAGATACGGGTATATGTAACCAGGCAGATACGGGTATATGTAACCAGACAGATACGGGTATATGTAACCAGACAGATACGGGTATATGTAACCAGACAGATACGGGTATATGTAACCAGACAGATACGGCTATATGTAACCAGGCAGATACGGGTATATCTAACCAGACAGATACGGGTATATCTAACCAGGCAGATACGGGTATATCTAACCAGACAGATACGGCTATATGTAACCAGACAGATACGGGTATATGTAACCAGGCAGATACGGGTATATGTAACCAGGCAGATACGGGTATATGTAACCAGGCAGATACGGGTATATCTAACCAGGCATATACGGGTATATCTAACCAGGCATATACGGGTTATCTAACGGTACGGGTTTATCTAACCAGGCGATACGGCTATATCTAACCAGGCAGATACGGCTATATCTAACAGGTAGATACGGCTATATCTAATCAGGCAGATACGGCTATATCTAACCAGGCAGATAGGCTATGTAACGACAGATACGGGTATATGTAACCAGGCAGAATACGGGTATATGTACCAGGCAGATACGGGTATATGTAACCAGGCAGATACGGGTATATGTAACGCAGGCAGATACGGGTATATCTAACCAGGCATATACGGGTATAATCTAACAGGCAGATACGGGTTTATCTAACAGGCAGGCGTGGGTTATCTAACAGGCAGATACGGGTTTATCTAACCAGGCAGATACGGGTATATCTAACCAGGCAGATACAGCTATATCTAACCAGGCAGATACGGCTTATATCTAACCAGGCAGATACGGCTATATCTAACCAGGTAGATACGGCTATATCTAATCAGGCAGATACGGCTATATCTAACCAGGCAGATACGGCTATATCTAACCAGACAGATACGGCTATATCTAACCAGACAGATACTGTATGAGGAAATTTCCATTCAGTCTCAATCATTTGCAGCGCGTAAAATTATATTTTCACATTTTATCATCTAAACCTTGAGTTATTATATATTATATAGGGAATTCTTTTTAAAAATTGAAATGGTAAGCTGTTACTGCATTTTTCTGAAAACATATACAATTTTAAACAAAAAATTGAAAACAAAATGAAATATTTCCCTTGTGTTTTTGGAGTGTAGCGCTGGTTTTAAAACACTATGGTTGTAGTACTTATTTGTGGCCACCAGAGGGAGACAAGCGCAATGTAAGACACTGGACATTGGGACTACGTTTTCCAGCATGCTTTGCGGGCGGGAACAGGAAGTGGGTCGGAAAGAGAGATTTACATCCGCAGCCTCGTGGAGAGAACCGGCAGAGGACTGAAGAGAGCAAGACGCACGTGAAAGAGATAACGATCGCGACCAGGCCGGAGCGCAGGTGCAGCCTTGCGGAGCTGGAGATCGGTTTCCCCTTTACTTGCCAAAGACCTAGCGATCCACCGCTGGTAACTTACACAGATACAGAGTATGCTGAAGGACCCCGAGTTAGGAGACCGCAGATGATCTAATGGGAGTGCAGGCGGTGAGCTGAGCATCTTGTGGCAGACACAGACAAGCAAGACAGCGGATCCGGTGGCACAGAGTCCCAGTCAAATCGAGCGGAGAGACGTCCTGGGTCGAGCAGAGCGCAGAGTATCTGGCGGATGGGTGAGAGGCCTTCCCGGCCACAGTAAAAATAATAAAGCACGCTGCAGTTTTGTCAAAACCTACAGGGCCCTAACGTGACTAGTCGAAGACACACCTGAAATCATTCACTGGTCAGTTGAATATTGTACCCGGGTACCAATACACGCATACACGCACACTTTCTTGGGACACAACCTGTACGGGACTCACACTCCAACCACGAAGGGGTTAAAATTTATTTTTCGCTGCGCGTTTCTCGCATTACGAACTACTGTAAATATATATATGTATACCGTGTTGCTCTTTATGTGCCAGTTTATTCAGTAAACTATATAATTTATAAAATCCACAACAGTGCTGGTGTATATTTATTCCCTAGTGCGGGGAGACTGACCCGAGGTTTAAACTCAGCGGCTCCTCCGGGAGTGAGCGCTACACGTGGGGGCTCGTCTGGGATCCAGTCTCTGGAAAAACCGCATTTAAAGGGTCAAATATGGATCCAGACACTGCTGCCAAATGGTGTGAGGAGCACAGTAGTCGGATAGAATTATGTATAGTCATGGATATTCCTGCAGACACTTGGGCCGAAGATCAGATTCGCCAGGCCGTGGCCGCGCTGACACCAGATCATCGGGGGTTAATCCTGGACATTAAAGAGAACCCAGATACCTCTCACACGTATGTTCTTTTTGAGTGGAGAAAGGGTGTTCCAGTGTGTTTTCAGGGCGCGAGCGTGAAGCTGACCGATGTGGTGGAAGTCCAACTGATTCAGCCAAGTGCAACACGTGGCGATTCCGTGAGTGTTCCCGCGCCCAGTCTGCTGGCCATGATCGGGCCTGAAT
This sequence comes from Leptobrachium leishanense, assembly GCA_009667805.1. Classification (NCBI taxonomy): domain Eukaryota; kingdom Metazoa; phylum Chordata; class Amphibia; order Anura; family Megophryidae; genus Leptobrachium; species Leptobrachium leishanense. Next base: position 64,827 of record RXON01000886.1, on the reverse strand, counting down.
TTATAGTGGCTATTGGAGATTTGCTGGCTAAATGTCAAAGAACAAGCCCTCCGCACACTAACTTTGGTTATCGACGGCTGAGAAATTTTACAGGAAACGTACCAACTCCGGCGGGAGAAGAAACCTTCGAAGAATGGGTAGAACAGGCGATGCAGGCTCTGGATGAGCGGGACGTCCCTGAAGCGCAGAAGAAGCAAAGGATTACTGAGAGCTTAAAGGGACCTGCGTCAGAGGCTGTCAGAAACCTAAAATTGAGTAAGAAAGACTGCACTGCTCTAGATTATCTAAATGTTTTGGAGGAAGTCTTTGGGTGAACGGAAAAGGCTGCAGAGCTCGTATATCAGTATGAACACACCTACCAGCGAAAAGGTGAGAAAATGACCGAATATATGAGGCGCCTAGATAAGATTCTGCACCAGATACTTCTCAAGAAAGGGGCCGAACCGGCCGAAGTAGATAAGATCCGAATACAGCAGATCCTGAGGGGCGCTCAACCTCTAGATCCGATGATGCTACAGCTGAGAAGCAGGGAAGGTAATCGGGAATTGAAGTACCTGGAACTGATCCGAGCTGTCAGAGAGCAAGAGGCTCTGCTAGAAGAAAAATCCTTCAGGAGAGGAGAAAGAGCTTACGCGCAACCTGTGAGGCATAACGAATGCTTGCAACCTGAAAATGACTCGTTAGACACCTATGGATCCGAAGTGGACGAACAGGAGCATCTGATCGCTTTTAAATCCACAGAGAATGCTGCAAAAGAACTAACCCTTTCTGCACATAGTGAGTTGCACAAGACCATTAAAAAGTTACAAGAAACTCAAGCGGAATTGCAACAGGCGCATGCGGACCTGTGCCGAGCACTTTTGAAGGTGGCAGAGACACAGACCGATATGCAGAAGTTCCTTGCTGACATGCGGACGACTGGAGTTGCCGTGGCTTCTGGCCAGGGTCCTTCAACCGAGTCACAGCAAGTAAGTGCGTCTCCATCTTCGAAGAAGAGATGTTTCAGTTGTGGGGAAATGGGTCATTTCCACGCACAATGCAAAAGCCAAAAGCCTGAAAGAAATATGGTAGAAGAGCTCCTAAAAGCCTTGGAGGGGCTACTATCTACCTCACCGGCGGGAAACGCCAGAGGGCACAAGTGAAGGAGCAAACTAGGTGCCCAACGGTCAAAACCCGCTCCAAAAATCAAGCCAGGACTGAGAGGCCAAGAGGGCCCAGAGTCTGGCCTACTGCTGAGCCTGCCAGGACTGAAAGAGTCACTCCCTTAGTATCCGGTCCTACGTCATGGGGAAGCAATGCACACCCAAAACCTACACGGGCCAAGAAGAAGGCCAGGGTACAACAAACTGGGTCTAAACTTCCTGTCACCGCAACAAAGTTTCCTGACCAGCTGATAGGTCCTTCTCCTATTGTGCCAATCCAAGTGGAGGGAGTCTACACTAAAGCTCTGTTGGACTCAGGGGCTCAAGTGACATTGATCTACCGAGACTTCTATGAGAAACACTTGAAGCACATACCTCTACAGAAATTGAAGCATACCTCTACAGAAATTGAAGGATCTGGAAATCTGGGGTATCGGAACTGAGAAACTCCCCTATGAAGGGTATCTACAGGTGAAATTGGAGATCGGATCCGAAGTCATCGGACAGTCTGGAGGTTGTGATGCATTGGCCATTGTGTGTCCTCGGTCTCCAGGGGCAAACAGAAGTTCCATGATAGTGGGGACGAATACTGATCTGGTGCGACGTCTCCTGACTCCTATAGTATTGGAAGAAGGTTCTACCAAGGGAGTACACCCGATGTTACGTCCAGAAGGCACCTGCTGAGGTGGGGCGCCTATGGAGATTGGAGGGAACGGAGAAGGTTCTGCAATCAGGAGAAGTAGCGAGTTTCCGGGCTTCAGTCAAGTTGAACGGATCGCAACCAGGCCCCTATGTGGTACTGGAAACCGATTTTAATCATGGGAGTGAAGCCGGAGTGAAAGTAATCCCTGAAATAATCTCCACTCAAGCTTTTTGAAACGAACACGAGGAAGAGTCTCAGTCAGTGTGTGTAATGTGTCTGATTCTCCAGTAGTCCTGAAAGCACGAATGCCTATCGGGCAAATAGCATCTGCTACGCCTCTCTCTCCTACCGATCTAGGAGGGGGAGTGGATAAAGCGATTCCAGATGAAAGGTTCTACCCCAAGGACGCTCCCATCTCACCTGAATGGAAGAAACGTCTTCAGTCCCAGGTCCTAAAGTGGAGGGACTTGTTCTCAAAAGATGAGTTCGACGTGGGCCTAGCTAAGAGTACTGAGCATCGCATTCGACTACAAGAAGACAAGCTGTTTCGAGAAAGGTCAAGACGAGTTCCGTTGGGAGACTTGGATGATCTACGAGAACAGCTGAATGAACTGCAAAGAACCAAGGTTATTCAAGAGTCCAGGAGCCCATATGCATCTCCAATAGTAATGGTCCGGAAGAAGAATGGTTCTGTCAGTCTATGCATAGACTATCGCACGCTGAATCGGAGAACCATCCCAGATCAATATGCCACTCCTCGGATAGAAGATGCCTTACAGTGTTTGTCTGGAGCAAAATGGTTTAGTGTACTAGACCTGCGCAGTGGGTATCACCAGATACCAATGCATCCTTAAGACAAAGAGAAGACTGCGTTCATCTGCCCACTGGGGTTCTTTGAGTTCAATAGAATGCCTCAAGGCCTTACGGGGGCTCCAGCCACGTTCCAACGGTTAATGGAGAAGACAGTCGGGGACATGAACCTGATCAAAGTATTAGTGTATCTGGATGACATAATTGTGTTCGGGAAGACTTTGGAAGAACATGAGCAACGGTTGGAGAAGGTCTTGAAGAGGCTCCATGAAGAGGCGTTGAAACTGTCTCTGGAGAAATGTCAATTCTGTTTACCTTCTGGTACGTATGTGGGACATGTGGTCTCAGCGGAAGACGTCTCGACAGATCCTCGGAAGTTGGAGGCCGTAGCTTCCTGGCCTAGACCCCGAAACGTTACTGAACTTAGATCTTTCTTGGGGTTCTGCTCCTATTACCGAAGATTTGTAGGAGGATTTGCCAAGATAGCTCAACCATTGAACAAGCTCCTACAGAAGGAAGACACAGAAGAAGGCCACAAAGTCTCTGACCAAAATCCGTCGGCTCCAGGGCCAAGGAAGGCTCGAGAGTCTATCCAGGGAGAATGGACTAGTCAATGCGAAGGTGCTTTCTTGAAGCTGAAAGAGTCTAACTCGAGCTCCTGTCTTGGCCTACGCGGACCCTCACAAGCCGTACGAACTACTTGTGGATGCCAGCAGAGAAGGTCTAGGGGGAGTCCTGTACCAAGAGTATGGTGGATTGCTGAGGCCTGTAGCGTATGTGAGCCGGAGCCTTACGCCTTCTGAAAAGAACTATCCTACCCACAAGTTGGAGTTCCTAGTCTTGAAGTGGGCGGTGGTAGACAAGCTAAAAGACTATCTGTATGGAGCCGAGTTTGTGATAAAGACAGATAACAATCCTCTTACCTACGTCCTTACTACTGCGAAGCTGGACGCAACGGTACATCGGTGGTTGGCCGCTCTATCGCCCTGTGGTGAATAATCGAGACGCTGATGCTTTGTCGAAGACCCTACATTACAGAATGGACTCATTTAACTCCAGACGGGGTGCAAGCTTTATGTCAAGGAGCAGAGCGCCGGGTCAAGGGAGGGATTGAAGCGGAAGCCATAGGAGTTATGGCTGCGGCTGTTCCAGAGTTCTACTGCAACCCTACGCAGCTGAGGGATGAAAGTCTGCCTACTTTCTCAAAACAGGACCTGAGAGCTGATCAGGCTAGAGACCCTTTGATTGCGTTAACCGTAAAGGCCCTAAATGCGAACCAATGGGAAATTCTGCTGACAAATTCCCCAGATGGAGCCAGATTGGTGCACAAAGAGTCGGAACGGTTGAAGATGTTGGATGGGGTGGTCTACCGAAGGGGCCCCTCAAACAATGCTGAAGAGACCTAACAGTTGTTCCTTCCCACTAAACACAAAGAGAGTGTACTGCGGTCATTACACGATGAACATGGACATTTGGGCACATAGAGAACTTTTAAGCTGGTGCGGGACAGATTCTATTGGCCTTGCATGAGAGCTGAAGTGGAAAGTTATTGCCATTCATGTCTGAGGTGTATCCAGAGGAAAACCCTACCGACCCGAACTGCTCCAATTGTAACGGTGAGCCCCCTATAGGGTGATGGGGAGCCCCCAATCTGCAGAGATTGAAGCCTTAAGGGCAGGTATACAGATTCCAGGGAACAAACCAGGATATTACAGGAATTAGAAAGATCACGAAGCCCTGACTGAGATCCTTGAAAGGTGGTCTCGAAATAGTAACTAAGCTAGGTCTGCAAGGTGAATAAAACATAAACCAGACATACAATGAATGCAGGTATACAGATTCCAGGGAACAAACCAAGATATTAACAGAAACTAAAAAGATCCCTAAACCCTGACTGAGATCCTTGAAAGGTGGTCTCGAAATACTAACTAGGCTAGGTCTGCAAGGTGTATAAAACATAAACCAGACATACAATGAATGCAGGTATACACGGATAAATAAGCACGGTACAGTACAGGGGACAGACAGAAGAGAGATCCAAATACAAGAGCCAAAGGTCATACACGGAATATCATAACTTGAGGGGTCAGACAAGAGAGAGATCCTAATACAAGAGCCAAAGGTCATACACGGAATATCATAACTTGAGGGGTCAGACAAGAGAGAGATCCTAATACAAGAGCCAAAGGTCATACACGGAATATCATAACTTGAGGGGTCAGACAAGAGAGAGATCCTAAACACATGAGCCAGAGGTCATACACAGAATATCAAAGTAAACCAGCACACAGGGACTAGGCAAGAAAGACTATCCTGGTCCAAGGATCAAGGGGAATCCTGGTCCTACATATAGGGCAGAACAGGTCATGTGACCGCAGACCAATAAGCCCAACAGATGGCCTGCAGCCTGAAAACAAAAACAAACAGGAATCCCTGCTACCACCAGCAGGGGGCAAGGCCGAGACGTGACATAACCCCCTCCCTTACGGGTGACCTCCTGGGCACCCAAGAAAGAAAACATGGATGGCATGAAAATGGATAAGACCAACAGTCACCAGTACCCATTGGAATCCCACTCAGACTCAGAGTAGTCAGTATGTGCCTGAGCAAGCAAAGCTCTTTCATAAACCTCCAGGTCCTCTCTGCAGATCACTGCACCATTAGAGGCCCGTACACAACCCTCGGCAACCGGGCTAGAGTCTCGTACCGAGGGTCCGACGTCATGAGTACCTTGGACCTTGAACGGAGTGAATCATCAGTCCCAGGTTGGTTACGGTTAGTCACCTTGCGTCTCCTGGGCAGTGATCTAGGAGTTCTGTCCACACCATAGAACATAGAGGCAATAGAGGTACTGCCAGATCCAGTGACAGTAGTCTTGCCCTGAGATAGTATATTACATCTCACAGTGGAACCACTAGACACAGTGGACTTACTGTCCACCCCAGAGACAATGACCTTGCCATTAGACATGGCCCCGACCGATACAGTACAGGGTGTGTGCATGACTGGTAAACTCTCGGGATATGGGACATCACCAGGACATGGTACAGTTGGCACCACAACAGTCGTACACCTCTCCCCAGGAGGAGTATATTGTGGATCATCTGAATCAGACTCTTCCAACAGCCCTTGCAGAATGCCAGGGTGTCTCTGGAGCACTACCCAGTGCGTCTCACGCATCAAAGAGCCAGAGGGCGTCCGTATATATCCCTTGGGAACACAATGTGATTTGGGGATCATAGTACCCTTCAAACCACCAGCTTGCCGGATTTCCCTGATTACTGTGCGGAGTAAGGCAACCTCGGACTTAGAGGGTGTAGTATTACTGGAACCAGAACAGAGCGTGGAAGTTTCAAAACCAGATTGGCTAGGGTTAATCAACTTTTCCTGTCTTCTCTTTGAGCAAGATGTAGACTTGGTGACCACCTCACAAGGCTTGACAATGGTGGGGACAACACTGGACTCACTGTGGGGCAAGGGCACAGTGGTCTCATGTGCCAATCCAGGCACGTCGGCCTCATAACATAACGTGGCCACAGCTGTCTCATCAAACCTGGGTGCAGCTGTCTCGCCTAACATGGGCGCAGCTGTCATTGCTGACATACAGCTTGTCCCGGACACCACTGGCAAGGTGTCAGTCTCAGGCATCACGAATGACATATTGTCAGTACCCGACATGGCTGGCTTCTCATTACCAGTACCCGACATGGCTGGCTTCGTGCCAGGGGAAACAGACATGGCTGGCTTTTCATTGCCAGTGGGAACAGACATGGCTGGCTTCGTGCCAGTAGATACAGACATGGCTGGCTTTTCATTGCCAGTGGGAACAGACATGGCTGGCTTCGTGCCAGGGGAAGCAGACATGGCTGGCTTCGTGCCAGGGGAAGCAGACATGGCTGGCTTTGTGCCAGGGGAAGCAGACATGGCTGGCATTGTGCCAGTAGATACAGACATGGCTGGCATTGTGCCAGTAGATACAGACATGGCTGGCATCGTGCCAGGGGAAGCAGACATGGCTGGCATCATGCCAGTAGATACAGACATGGCTGGCAGCGTTCCAGTGGATACAGACATGGCTGGCAGCGTGCCAGTGGATACAGACATGGCTGGCAGCGTGCCAGTGGATACAGACATGGCTGGCAGCGTGCCAGTGGATACAGACATGGCTGGCAGCGTGCCAGTGGATACAGACATGGCTGGCAGCGTGCCAGTGGATACAGACGTGGCTGGCAGCGTGCCAGTGGATACAGACGCGGCTGGCAGCGTGCCAGTGGATACAGACGTGGCTGGCAGCGTGCCAGTGGATACAGACGTGGCTGGCAGCGTGCCAGTGGATACAGACATGGCTGGCAGCGTGCCAGTGGATACAGACATGGCTGGCAGCGTTCCAGTGGATACAGACATGGCTGGCAGCGTGCCAGTGGATACAGACATGGCTGGCAGCGTGCCAGTGGATACAGACATGGCTGGCAGCGTGCCAGTGGATACAGACATGGCTGGCATAGTATTCCCAACCGGAGACACTGCAACCTCACTGTGAGACGAGGGCATAGTGATCCCATGATTCAACAGATTTGAGGTGGCTATTCTGCCAGTCTGGATGCCTATGGAGGACACACCAGTACCTCCATAGCGATACCTGGATACATGGTTCCCCTGCCATTGCTTAACAAGTTTTAATACACAATGTTCAATAGTGTGATTTGGATCTGCACATAAAAACAGACACCATACAACCTGCGTCTTTCCTTCTCAGACACGGGTTTGCAAGTAGTGCAGGGTGGTGCTGCATCGTTAGCTGCAGCAGGTGATAGGCTCAGAGCCTCCATTAACCTCTGCAGCTCTTTCAGCATAGCAAGCACCAAGTTCAATACAGCTTCATACATATGAGACATACCTGCCAGCTTCTATTATGGGACCAGGATAATGTAACGGTGAGCCCCCTATAGGGTGATGGGGAGCCCCCAATCTGCAGAGATTGAAGCCTTAAGGGCAGGTATACAGATTCCAGGGAACAAACCAGGATATTACAGGAATTAGAAAGATCACAAAGCCCTGACTGAGATCCTTGAAAGGTGGTCTCGAAATAGTAACTAAGCTAGGTCTGCAAGGTGAATAAAACATAAACCAGACATACAATGAATGCAGGTATACAGATTCCAGGGAACAAACCAAGATATTAACAGAAACTAAAAAGATCCCTAAACCCTGACTGAGATCCTTGAAAGGTGGTCTCGAAATACTAACTAAGCTAGGTCTGCAAGGTGTATAAAACATAAACCAGACATACAATGAATGCAGGTATACACGGATAAATAAGCACGGTACAGGGGACAGACAGAAGAGAGATCCAAATACAAGAGCCAAAGGTCATACACGGAATATCATAACTTGAGGGGTCAGACAAGAGAGAGATCCTAAACACATGAGCTAGAGGTCATACACAGACTATCAAAGTAAACCAGCACACAGGGACTAGGCAAGAAAGACTATCCTGGTCCAAGGATCAAGGGGAATCCTGGTCCTACATATAGGGCAGAACAGGTCATGTGACCGCAGACCAATAAGCCCAACAGATGGCCTGCAGCCTGAAAACAAAAACAAACAGGAATCCCTGCTACCACCAGCAGGGGGCAAGGCCGAGACGTGACACCAATGAGCCACCTACAAAGTCAAGGACCCATGGATTTGGTGTGCATTGATTTCCTGTGCTTAGAGCCGGATGCTAGTGGGCAGGGAAATATTCTAGTAGTGACCGATCATTTCACACGTTACGCCCAAGCTTTTTCTACGAAAGACCAACGTGCTCCTACGGTGGCGAAGGTTCTAATGGAAAAGTTCTTTGCTCACTATGGCCTACCAAGGAGAATACACTCTGATCAGTGTAGAGACTTTGAAAGCCAGCTTGTTAGGCAATTACTGGAACTGCTGGGAATTCAGAAGACCCGAACTACACCATATCACCCTCAAGGTGATGCTCAACCCGAAAGGTTCAATTGCACGCTGCTAAATATGCTGGGGACACTGTCAAACAGAAAGAAGCAGAGTTGGAGTCGTCACATAGCTACGCTAGTACATGCATATAACAGTACAGAGAGTGACGCTACTGGATACTCACCATACCGTCTTATGTTCGGAAGAGAAGCTCGACTGCCTGTTGATTTGGCGTTTGGGCTATCTCTGGATCAGACGTCGGTAGCTTCTCATAGAAATTATGTGGATAGACTTCAGAAGAACGTGGCCTCTGCGTTTGAACAGGCCCGCTTGACCTCAGGAAACCGGGAATAAGCGGAACTATGACTTGAAAGTTCGGATACAGGATCTACAACCCGGTGATAGGGTTTTGTTGAAGATCTTGGGTGCTGCTGCAAGGCATAAGTTAGCGGATAGATGGAGTTCTCAGGTCTACATTGTCTGCAAGCAACTGCCGAGTCTGCCAGTTTACCAAATCCGACCGGATGGAAAGGCTGGGCCTCTTAAGAACTGGCACCGGAATCATCTATTACCTTTGAGAGAGGCTGTGAGGATGCCAGTTGGGGACGAACTTTCTCTGCCGAACCCGCCTGCTCCACGTTTGACTCCCGTTACTCAGTCTCAGCAGACCCGGGTTGTCGAAGAGAGTGAAAGGGACAGTGAGGAAGAAAGTTTTTGTCTAGACTGGATGCGCTCACCAGAGCCTGAAGAGGTCATTCCAGTTCCTGAACGGTGGGAAAGTAATTTGAGGCCTGAGGCTCCTGAATTTCAATTAGAAGTTCCCGAGACTACTGAAATCCTTGTAGTTCCTGAGGCCGAGTCTTATGACTACAGTTCTATGCCTTCACTGGAAGGATCAGACTCCAAAGAGCTGTCTGTTCCAGTTGTGGAAAGAACTGAACCCGCACCTGTAGTACTTCCACCTGAAGAGGAACTGATTGAGCCAGAACCAAAACGCTCTATTCGACCGCCCCAGAGACTCACCTACGACTCGACAGGACATAGCACTGAAGAGGCCGTCACCACAGTGCGAAGGTTGCCCGAAGTGTCGCCTATATATGTTGCCTAATGTTATGTTGAGATGTAATGCAACTGTTATACCTCCTTGGAGAGACCCAAGAGTTCTAGGAGGGGGAGAGTGTAGCGCTGGTTTTAAAACACTGTGGTTGTAGTACTTATTTTTGGCCACCAGAGGGAGACAAGCGCAACGTAAGACACTGGACATTGGGACTACGTTTTCCAGCATGCTTTGCGGGCGGGAACAGGAAGTGGGTGGGAAAGAGAGACTTACATCCGCAGCCTCAGAAGAGAGCAAGACGCATGTGAAACAGATAACGATCGCGACTAGGCCGGAGCACAGGTGCGGCCTTGCGGAGCTGGAGATCGGTTTCCCCTTTACTTGCCAAAGACCTAGCGATCCACCGCTGGTAACTTTACACAGATACAGAGTATGCTGAAGGACCCCGAGTTAGGAGACCGCAGATGATCTAATGGGAGTGCAGGCGGTGAGCTGAGCATCTTGTGGCAGACACAGACAAGCAAGACAGCAGATCCGGTGGCACAGAGTCCCAGTCAAATCGAGCGGAGAGACGTCCTGGGTGAGAGGCCTTCCCGGCCACAGTAAAAATAATAAAGCACGCTGCAGTTTTGTCAAAACCTACAGGGCCCCAACGTGACTAGTCGAAGACACACCTGAAATCATTCACTGGCCAGTTGAATATTGTACCCGGGTACCAATACACGCATACACGCACACTTTCTTGGGACACAACCTGTATGGGGCTCACACTCCAACCACAAAGGGGTTAAATTTTCTTTTTCGCTGCGCGTTTCTCGCATTACGAACTACTGTAAATATATATACGTATACCGTGTTGCTCTTTATATGCCAGTTTATTCCGTAAACTATATAATTTATAAAATCCACAACCGTGCTGGTGTATATTTATTCCCTAGTGCGGGGAGACTGACCCGAGGTTTAAACTCAGTGGCTCCTCCGTGAATGAGCGCTACAGGAGGATGGTGGTTTATGAATAATATGACGATGTATAAAACACTGACCTTGCTCCCAGCGTGGAAAATGAGAAGGGGAGTAATGGCAGTGGTATTGTTCATTTTATACCACTCAAATGGACAATGCCATCGCTTCAGAACTAAAAATAACGTTTTTTTTTTGTTTTCTTTTCTTTTAGATCTTACATGGTCATGTTTGGGATTAATGCAAAGGCCAGACTCTGTTCTCTCCAATGATGCATGACTTGAACTTGTGAGGTGTCAAAATTTGTGATGCAGGGGTCCAAAGTCCCCCCAGTGCTCCTCCATTTAGTTTTTTTTGATGTAACAATTTGTAATAACAGATTGTGCATCACCTCCACACTTGTTGGTGACATGAGAAATGAAATGGTTAGTGCAGCATCAATTTTCACTTTATAATTGAAAAGTGAAAAACATTGCTGTATTAGAAAGAAAAAATACAGAAATATTTATTATTTTATTTTTATTGTCACATAAAACCTGGTCATGTTTTGTATCATTGGAAAGGTCATGTTCTGACCTTTCCAGTGATACCTCACCTGACCATGTAACTGCTATGGAATTGGAGATACAAAGGTCCAAATGCTCATTAACGCAGACATACAGGATTAGTCAGAGAGAGGTGAAAACCAGGAGATTGACTGGATAAGTGACATTTTTCTGTTAAAATGGCCAAACCAGAAAAATTATCCCATTTATCTCACTTTCCAAATCGGCTATTTTGTCTAGATTGTTTTCTTCTCCTTCCAATTCTCCTGGTTTTCACCTCTCTCTGAATAACCCTGTAAATTATCCTTTCTCCGGGCCTATTCTGGGACATGGAACTAGAGCTGCTGCTCCATCAGCCCCTATGTTAACCCGGCCCTGGTTACACGCTATGCCGGGCGATGAGCAGTTTTTAAAGTAGAAGGGTGAAGCATTGGGTAGTTTTGTTCCTCGGGACGGTCCATCTGCCGGTCCTGTTTGATATATATCTTGGTGACATCTTATAAACCTTTTAGTGAATCATCTAGTATTCCTGAATAAGCCATAATCCCCGGTTTTGTCCCCAGTATCAGGAGAGCCCAGGCCTGCGGTGACATGGTTTAAGGATGGGCAGCTGGTGGCGGAGGCGCAGGGCGTGCGCATTAAGAATGCTGGATGCTTTCACTCCTTACACCTGCAGAACGTCACGCCAGGAGACCAGGCGACCTACAGCTGTAATGTCACCAACACAAGCGGTGACGCCTCCTGTAGCTGGATCCTGAATGTGGAATGTAAGTCCATCAAACTGACCCAGGCTCTCATTCACACACGTTTATCTCCCTCTTTATTGGATGAACCCCATTCTTTTCATTGTGTCTTGATAAACGGGGAGCAGTCCGGCGGTCCATCATGACATATTCCATGATTCTGTGACATTCTGTTACCGGCAGAGCCAGTGACCCCAGCATGGTGAAGGGATGACAGTCACAGTAACGGGAGGGGGTCGCAGACCCTGTGCACTGAATACATTAGTGATCTTTGTTGTGTCTTGGTTTCCAGGGTTACAGCCGGCAGATGTGGCCCCTCACTTCACTCGGACGTTGCAGAGTTGTTGTGTGATGGAAGGGCAGGATTTCGTGCTGGAGTGCGCGGTGCGGGGGGAACCGGCCCCGGAAATAACTTGGCTCCTAAACGGTAAGACGGTGCGTGCTAAACCCTTCCAAGCCTGGGGTGGCAATGCGCCGTCCTATGGATCATAAGCTTCTCTGTGCAGAGCCCTCTGCTCCTCTGCTATCCGGCGTCATGACGTTTTATATTATACCCAGGACTTGCTTGAAAACGAGAGAAATCTCAATGTATCAATGTTTCCTTCCTGGTAAAATACTTTGTAAATAAATCAATATTATGTTATTTATATCACAAATAGCAGCAGGAAACGATCAACTCGATACATAATGATAATATTAATACTCTTTAGGGGTTATGTCACCGACCTTTCGGTGGTCTCTCGTTCCCCGCACTTCGGCGGAATCAAATTCCCCGACCCTGTGGTGAATTCAGCATTAACTGCAGGGTCCCCGATGTGCAGAGAAAAGCCACCACAAAAAAAAAAGCCAAACAATTGAAAGTTTCAAATTTGATTTGCTGTTTGCAAAAAAACTACTGAATGAAAATGTCTGAAATTTACACATAAAGATCCAATGAATGATAATAAAAAGGGCTGTTACAGAAAAAAAAAAAAAATATATATATTTTTGGCGAAAAATGCCAAAAAAATCTATGAATAAAGAGACTTTTTGCTGCAGATTAAAATAATAAACGAAAATACATAGGGTGATACCCCTTAAGCCAGTTGTATACGCAATACAAAAATGGCCACTCACAAGCTGCCGATGTTTCACAGACTCATCACAGGTTCTTTGAATTATCAGAAACTTGCATTTGCCTTAATGAGAAATTAACACAATAGTGTAGATTGCCAACAATTTAAAACCAGTGTTTTTTATTGCGCTTACATAGTTAAAAACAAATGAGGCATATCAACATCACCAAATCCTTAGTGTGTCAGATTGTTGAATGGTGCTGCTCGACACATTTCGTCTATCCGGACTTCATCACGCTCCTGATGAAGTCTGTGATACATCGGCAGCTTGTGAGTGGCCATTTTTGTATCACCCTATGTATTTTCGTTTCTATTTTCTATGTAGATACCCTAGAATTTTCTAAAATAATAAACGGTTTATTAGATATTGAATTAAAACAGGAATATTTTTAACATTGAAACCTATGGGATTCGCCTGAATAAACCTGCCGAATGAAACCACTGAACATCAGGGCATTTCACTGACATTTCTCTGCTGTTCAATGTGAATAGATTAACCATTGCTTCTCTATGGGGGGATTTCACTGACTCTGAACAGGCACCGTATTTCACTGCTGCCGAACAGCACCGTATCTCACTGCCGCCGAACAGGCACCGTATTTCACTGCCGCCGAACAGGCACCATATTTCACTGCCGCTGAACAGGCACCGTATTTCACTGCCGCTGAACAGGCACCGTATTTCACTGCTGCCGAACAGCACCGTATTTCACTGTCGCCGAACAGGCACCATATTTCACTGCTGTCGAACAGCACCTTATTTCACTGCCGTCGACCAGACACCTTATTTCACTGCCGCTGAACAGGCACTGTATTTCACTGCTGCCAAACAGGCACCGTATTTCACTGCCGCCGAACAGGCAACATATTTCACTGCCGCCAAACAGGTGCCGTATTTCACTGCCGCTGAACAGCACAGGATTTCCCTGCCGTCGAACAGGCACCATATTTCACTGCCGTCGAACAGCACCATATTTTACTGGTAATTCGGCAATATTTGGGGAACTGCCTGCTTTCTAAATAGCCAAATGGAACCGAAATGTCACCGTAAGTGGACATTCACTGATCAGTGCAATTTTGGGGCCAGTTCGTCTCTCTTTGAATAATCCTGTTAATCCTCTCGCATTTCCCACACTTTATATCAATGTGCAGAATAATATGGGTGAGGGGATGATTATTTACACCCCCCCCCCGCGGTGATTACAAGATGCCAGCAGCTTAATACATGCAATATGTTTTATGTCATCCTTATTACATTTCTGGGGGTTTTTTTGTTTTTGGATAATACATGTTCCCTGTGTTCTAATTAAACTGTGTGGAAACTGAAGCTTTGAAAAAGAAAAACAAACCTTACCCCGACTCCCCTCTGTATTGTAAAGGCACATTCTATTTTCATTTTCCATCTCCTTATATCAGTGAAAAGGCGAAGGGCTAAATTACAATCTTCCCGCAAAAACCCTCGCGCAAAGCGGGAATTTTTGTGCCAAGCATTAAACTTTTTCGCTCGCAAATCACTGCTGGAATTACAATCCTCGCACGTCTTTTCAACCAGCGATCAATACCGCGCGCAAACAGGACGCGCCTAACTGCTCGCGCAGTACAGTTTCGCGCAGAAATCAGTGTGCGCACTGGTTTTTTTTTCACGCGATTCAGCCAATCAGAATTCAGAACCACAATTATCTCACGGTAAGTTTTTGCGCCTGTCAAAATCAATCTGAGTATATATGCTGCATCAATAATAAAAACACGCACAACTTCTCCATTTTATTGTTTGGGTATGTGTAGAATGTGTAACTATACGTTGCTGCGTATTTTTTTGGGCTGGTGTATTTGGTTTTTGGCCAGGACGTTCAGATTTGCCATTAACACCAGCTTTTAGGAGTCGCTAAAATTATGCGCACAAACGCTGTGCGTTAAATCCTGCGCATAGATTGTAATACCATCCACGTAGCAGCGCACAAACGCATCTGCGCTCACAATGTTAAGTATAGGACGCGCGCCGTAGAGTAAGCTCGCGCAGGTTGACCCGCTGTAGACGATTGCGTGCGTTGGTTGCGCTGACTATGTAATACGGCATTCGGTGCAAATGGTTTTACCCCTCGCGTTAATGTTTTTTTGCGCCGGCGCAAACGTTTGCGCAAAGATTGTAATTTAGCCCTAAATGCTTTTACGTATTCGCTGCAAAACAGACAAGTGTCTGAATGTATTGTGTTTTACAGCTCAGATTTTGGCCTCCCATCCCTCATTCAGTAACATCGGATCAGCCCCCCCTCCCACCCACTGAGAGCAGGGGGGGTGTTACGGAGCAGGAAGCGCAGTCCGCAGTATGCCCAGGCTGCCGAGTTGAATCCTTGCAGGCAGGAAGCATTGCTTTAGTTATAAAACAAGCTGGTGAAATTAACACGGCTTCTAAAGGCCTGGAAGATTTGCTGAATTGGTCACAGGCCGCATTGGGACGCTCACTTCACACACTTCTCCACAAGGGGTCAGTGTCGCAGCAAAGATTTAGGACTGAAAAAATGAATCGATTTATCGATAATGAAAATAGTCAACTATTTTCATTATCGATTAACCCTTTAAGGACGCACAGGTGGCACCGTTAAGGGGTGGCTTTCGCTGACGAGGTGTACAGGTACACCTCGCCATCCGGTGCTGTCACGCGGCACTAGTTTTGGCCTGCCCTGCAGGCGCTGCACTTGTCATTGGATGCAGGTGGGCGGCTTGAGATCAGGCCGTACCCCTGCAGCCAATGACATGCGCTGCGAGTCGGCACACGCAGGCTGCTGGGAGGGGCCCAGGTGGCCCCATTGAAGACAGCGGGGTGTACATGTACACCATGCGTCTTTGAAGCCCTCAGGCCACCAGGCCGCATGGAACGTCCTGCAGCGGGAAGGGGTTAATCAGTTAGTCATTTAATTACACACACACAGTTTAGTGTCAGACTGAGTTAAAGGATAATGATGTCAGAATCTGCTTTGGAGCTGATTGGAGAAGACGCGCCGCTGTATTACTCGGTACAACTTAGTTCTAGGGTTATGTCAGACACAACCAGTTTGTAGCAGAACTATAGCATAGATTGTGGGGTCCGAACACTGGCTGGAGGAGCAGTACCACCAGTGATTTATCCTTTTTTGGAAATGGAGACCTGTGCCACCACCCCACACTCACTGCCTCCTGAACCTGCCACCCCTCCCTTTGGTCTGGTCCCTTCCTCCCAATTCTCTGCCATACTCAGGTCCAGTTTCTTGCGCAAACTCCCGCTCACACTCGGGTCTGGTCCCTTGCCCAAGCTCGTGTAGCGCTCACTCCCGGAGGAGCCGCTGAAAATGAACCACGGGTCCGTCTCCCCGCACTAGGGAATAAATATACTCCAACACCGTTGTGAGTTTTTATCATTTAAATAGTTTACTAAAATCTTGAGCAAATGTTGAAACACGGTATTCACAAATATTATTACAATATTTTCGTATTCCGGTAAACGCGCAGCGGAAAAGAAACGAAACACGAGGCTTCGTATTTCGGAAAATAAAATATTCGCGACCGAACATAAAAGAATGCAATTTCCCGATAGTTCAGAAAAAAGGACACGTAGCGAAAACCCCAAACATACAATCCCTTTCGTATTACGGCAAACGCGCAGCGGAAAAGAGAAAAATGTATTCGGAACGTATCTTTGTCTTTTAACCCCCGTTCCGATTCGTAAAAGGAAATGAGTCCTGTACAGGTTAAGTTCCAGAATGTAAGAAGCGTATCTGTGTGTGTGTGGTACCCGGGTACTGTTCAACTGGCCAGTGAGTTTATTAAGGGAAAGTCTTCGACTAGTCAGTTGGGGCCCTGTGGACTTTAAAGAGAAAAACAGCAGAGCGTCCTTTAATCATACAAACAGCCTTGGAGGCCTCTCACCCATCCGATGACTGCTTTAGGCTCCACCCGATTTTTGACTGGGGATACTAGCGGCCGGATCCGTTGTCTACCTTCATGCAGCTTGTCCAGCTCCCCGCCTGCTCTCCGTTCGATTCTGCCGGTCTGCAGCTGTTGTCTGGGTACTGGCAAGTCTCCTTCTCCTCAGGTGGAGTGACCCAAATAGGAATTACAGGTCTCCCTCGGGCTTTGGCCTAGCTCCTCCAGCGGTCTCCTCAGTGCGTCTGCTTTCTCTCATCCCCTGGCGCGCTCTCGAACTTTCTCCACGAGGCAGAGGATGTAAGACTCCAGTCTCCACCCACTTCCTGGCTTCTTGCAAAGCATGCCAGTTATTGTAGTCCCAATGTCCAGCATCTCTGATCGCGATAGTCTCCATCTTGTGGCCAAAAATAGGTACTGCCACAGCAAGATTTTTAGCACAGCGCTACACTCGCATCTCCGGTCCTTCCCCCACTCAGTTTCTTCATGAAATTGTTTTTAAAAGACACTCCACGCACCCTGACCACTTTAGCTCATTAAAGCTGCATGCAGTGCCCCCCCCCATTTCTTCTCACCCTGCTTTCATGATGACATCATTATGTCTGGGTGTTCGTAGCAGCGTTCATTTGGGGAGGACGCAGACATGGGCTTGAGCTGCGCAGGCAGCATCAATTAGTTACTCTGACCATGCACATGCGTCGTGTGCGGCGAAAAGTACCCTGGTTACGCAAGATACTCAGTTTGTGTTTCTTTTAACATATTTGTTTTTATATACAATGAATCAATTAATTGAAAAAATAAATGATTATGAAAATAATCGTTGGTTGCAGCTTTATAAAGACCCCTCGCTCTGTTCAGTGCTGGAGCTGGAGCTCCATGGCCAGGTCTAGAATAGTTAATGCACATTTGTTACAGCAGGGCTTGACAAATTTGCTTTGAATTTAGGAGCCAACGTTTACCTTGATAAAGGCGAATCCTCGCCGAAACGTTGGGAACCTGCCTCTGCATCTGGGAGTTGGTTTGTTCTGACCCAAATTATGATTTTAGTTGCTTCTATTTATTTATCACTTTGTTACCGGCTGCTTTTTGCTGTTAGGTAAGTTTTGTGCATGTGGTCTTTTGGCTACTTTGAGCCTAGAAGTGTAGAGCGATGCTTCTAATATCAGTTTGGCCGCTTTGAGATTATACAGTATATATATAATTTGTGTTAACATCTGTACTTTGTGATATTGTTTTATTTATTTACTTATTTTCTTTGCTCGGTTGTCATTGGACGCCCTATTTACCCCCTGCAGACACACACACACACACACACACACACACACACACACACACACACACACACACACACACACACACACACACACACACACACACGGGCTGGATATATTTACATTAAATGTAGGAGACAGGAAGAAAACATTGAAGCCAACTAGATGTTTTTAGATGCCAAAGACTGCTTTTAGATTGGTGTCAAATAAACTGGAAATTTAGGAGCCAGGAGTAAAATTCTAGCAGCCAGTGGCTACCAGACTCCTGGCTTTGTCAAGCCCTGTGTTACAGAATGTACTGGAAAATCTGTCCCGACTGTAAAACCTGAACACAGGACATTTCCATGAACAGTGCATCAAGCCCTGCTGTTCTCTTTAGAATTTTCACCAAGCACCGCTGCTCTCTATTGACTTTTATTATTATTATTCTTTATTTATAAAGCACCAGCATATTCCGCAGCGCTGTACAATAGGCACAGTATAGACAGGGTTACAATACATTGAACAACATTTGACAAACAGTACAGGAGGAGATGAGGGCCCTATTCCCGTAGGAACTCACAATCTGGGAGGGTTGGGGTTGGAAACAGGAGGAGAGGACTGTAAGGTGAGAGTGATTGATGGTTGCGTCAGTGAGTCGGGGGGGTCGGCTTCCCTAAATAGGAACGTTTTAAGGGAGCGTTTGAAGGAAGAGAAGTTAGGGGAAAGTCTGACAGTACGAGGGAGAGCGTTCCAGAGAGTGGGGGCTGCGCATGAGAAATCCTGCAGTCTATCATGGGAAGAGGTGATGCGGGGAGAAGCTAGGCGCAGGTCACTGTTTGACCTTAGGGAGCGGGCTGGGGTGTATTTGGTGATTAGTGAGGACAGGTAGTGGGGAGCTGAGTTAGTGAGGGTTTTGTAGGTAAGGGTAAGGATTTTGAACTTAATTCTGCAGTGGATGGGGAGCCAGTGAAGGGACTCGCAGAGGGGAGCGGCAGAGACAGAGCGGCGGGTGAGGTGAATTAGCCTGGCGGAGGCGTTCAGGATGGATTGTAGGGGGGAGAGGCGGGACAGAGGGAGGCCAGATAAGAGATTATTGCAATAGTCGAGTCGGGAGATTACCAGGGCGTGTATGACTTGTTTTGTGGTGACAGCGGTAAGAAATGGCCGAATTCTGTAAATATTACGCAGTTGGTATCGGCAGGAGGAGGAAAGAGACTGAATGTGGGGGATGAAGGAAAGAGCAGAGTCAAGTGTAACTCCAAGACAGCGAACTTGGTTTGATGGGGAGATGGTGATACCCTCCACCGTGATAGAGAAGTCAGGAGGTGGGGAGGCATTAGAGGGAGGAATAAGTAGGAGCTCAGTCTTTGACATGTTGATCTTTAGGTGGTGGGAGGCCATCCAGGAGGAGATGCCAGATAAACAGTCACTGACTTTTGAGAGGACAGGGGGAGAGAGATCAGGGGTAGAGAGGTAGATCTGAGTGTCATCAGCGTAGAGGTGGTAATTAAAGCCAAAGCTGTTGATGATTTTGCCCAGGGAGGAGGTGTGGATGGAAAAGAGCAGAGGACCAAGGACAGAGCCTTGAGGTACACCAACAGATAGAGGCAATGAAGAGGAGGAGTTACCAGCAAAGGACACACAGAAGGACCTGTTGGATAAATAGGAGTCAACCCAAGCAAGTGCAGTGTCACCGAGACCAGAGAGTTGAGGGTCTGTAGAAGGAGGGGGTGGTCAACAGTGTCAAAAGCAGCCGAGAGGTCAAGCAGGATGAGAATAGAATAGTGGCCGTGTTTTTTAGCAGTTAGGAGGTCGTTGGTGACTTTGAGGGCAGTTTCAGTTGAGTGTAGGGGACGGAAGCCAGATTGCAGGGGGTCAAGTAGGGAATTGGAGGACAGGAAGAGGGAGAGGTGGTTGAAGACTAGTTTTTCTAAGAGCTTAGAGGTAAAGGGAAGCAGGGATACAGGGCGGTAGTTGGATGGAGAGTTGGGGTCTAGGGATGGTTTCTTTAGTAAAGGGGTAACTAGCGCGTGTTTGAAGGCGGATGGAAAGGAGCCAGTGGAGAGAGATAGGTTGAAGATGTGTGTGAGAGCAGGGGTGAGGGAGGAGGAGAGGGGAGGAATTAGATGTGAGGGAATGGGGTCGAGCGGGCACGTGGTGAGATGTGAGGAGGACAATAAGGAATTGACTTCCTCCTCAGTGGCTGGGAGGAAGCGGCAGAGGGTGGCAGAGGGGATCTGTGGGAGTGGAGGTGGCAGATAACTATCTTGTGTTGGGATGTTGCTTCTGATAGTTAGAGTTTTACTGAGGAAGTAGTCTGCCAGGTCTTGAGCGCTGAAGGCAGCTGAGGGGGGAGGTGCAGGTGGGTAGAGGAGGGTGTTGAAGGTGGACCAGAGCCGTTTAGGGTTGGAGGACAGCGTAGATATAAGAGATGAGAAGAAGGATTGTTTGGCCAAGTGGAGGGCAGAGGTGTATGACCGGAGAATAAACTTGAAGTGAACAAAATCAGCTTCAGAGCGGGATTTCCTCCAGGCACGCTCTGCGGTGCGGGAGCATCTTTGCAGGTAGCGAGTCTGGAGGGTGTGCCAGGGCTGAAGCTGGCGGCTTGGGGCCTTACAGAGTCGAAGAGGAGCAAGAGTGTCTAGAGGAGAGATAAGCGTAGTGTTGTAGTGATTAGTGGCAGCATCAGGGCAGGTGAAGGATGAGGTATGAGGGAGGTGGTGAAGTAGGTTGGAGAATTGATGGGGGTCCACAGCATGTAGATTTCTGCGAGTGTGTGTGCGGGGTGGGGGAGCAGGGTGTTTAGGAAGTCCAGATAGGTTGAAAGAGAGAAGGTGGTGGTCAGAGATGGGGAAAGGGCGACATTTGAACTCAGAAATGGAGCAGAGGTTGGAAAAGACCAGGTCAATAATGTGACCATCGCGGTGGGTAGGGAGGAGGGAGGATTGTGTGAGTCCAAGGGAGGACGTGAGTGAAAGAAGTTTGGAGGCAGCAGGAGCGGAAGGATCGTCAATGGGAATGTTGAAGTCCCCGAGAATTAGGCATGGAAGATTAGAAGACAGGAAGTGAGAAAGCCAGGTAGCAAAGTGGTCAAAGAACTGGGAGGTTGGTCCCGGTGGGCGGTAGATGACTGCCACCCTGAGAGCCAGAGGAGAGAACAGGCGGATGCAGTGTGTCTCGAAGGAGGAGAAGGAGAGGGATGGGGGTGGAGGGAGATGCTGGTAGGTGCAGGTGGGAGAGAGCAGGAGTCCGACCCCGCCACCATTTCTCTCACCCGGTCTGGGGGTATGGCTCAAGTGTAGACCGCCATGTGAGAGAGCAGCAACGGAGGCCGTGTCAGAGGGAGTTAGCCAGGTTTCAGTTAAAGCTAGGAGGTTGAACGAGTTTGAAAGGAAGAGGTCATGGACGGCTGTGAGTTTGTAGCACACAGAGCGAGCGTTCCAGAGGGTGCAGGAGAAAGAGGACAGGCGCGAGGGATGATGGGAATGAGGTTGCTGGGCTTGCAGGGAGGTGATTTATGTGCGATGGAGATAGGATGAGAGGAAGTATTGGATGTGTTGTGGGGCCAGGGTTAGGGGATATGTCACCTGAATAGAGTAACAGCAGGAGGGTGAGAAAGAGAAGGTGGGAATGGGATTTGTGGGAGTGGGAGTGATTGGCAGCACGAGATTGTCTTTGAATTGAGCCCCGCTGCTCTCTATTGTCTTTGAATTGAGCCCCGCTGCTCTCTATTGTCTTTGCATTGAGCCCCGCTGCTCTCTATTGTCTTTGAATTGAGCCCCGCTGCTTTCTATTGTCTTTGAATTGAGCCCCGCTGCTCTCTATTGTCTTTGAATTGAGCCCCGCTGCTCTCTATTGTCTTTGAATTGAGCCCCGCTGCTCTCTATTGACTTTGCATTGAGCCGTATTGCTCTCTATTGACTTTGCATTGAGCCGTATTGCTCTTTATTGACTTTGCATTTAGCCGTATTGCTCTCTATTGACTTTTCATTGAGCCCCGCTGCTCTCTATTGACTTTTCATTGAGCCCAGCTGCTCTCTATTGACTTTGCATTGAGCCGTGCTGCTCTCTATTGACTTTGCATTGAGCCGTATTGCTCTCTATTGACTTTTCATTGAGCCCCGCTGCTCTCTATTGACTTTTCATTGAGCCCCGCTGCTCTCTATTGACTTTTCATTGAGCCCCGCTGCTCTCTATTGACTTTGCATTGAGCCGTATTGCTCTTTATTGACTTTTCATTGAGCCCCGCTGCTCTCTATTGACTTTGCATTGAGCCGTATTGCTCTCTATTGACTTTGCATTGTTTCCCGCTGCTCTCTATTGACTTTGCATTGAGCCGTGTTGCTCTCTATTGTCTTTGCATTGCGCCATATTGCTCTCTATTGACTTTTTACATTGCGCCGTGTTGCTCTCTATTGACTTTGCATTGAGCCGTGCTGCTCTCTATTGACTTTGCATTGTGCCGTGTTGCTCTCAATTGACTTTGCATTGAACCGTGTTGCTCTCTATTGACTTTGCATTGTGCCGTGTTGCTCTCAATTGACTTTGCATTGAACCGTGTTGCTCTCTATTGACTTTGCATTGTGCCGTGTTGCTCTCTATTGACTTTGCATTGAGCCGTGCTGCTCTCTATTGACTTTGCATTGAGCCATGCTGCTCTCTATTGACTTTGCATTGAGCCGTATTGCTCTCTATTGACTTTGCATTGCGCCGTGCTGCTCTCTATTGACTTTGCATTGAGCCGTGCTGCTCTCTATTGACTTTGCATTGAGCTGTATTGCTCTCTATTGACTTTGCATTGCGCCACGCTGCTCTCTATTGACTTTGCATTGAGCCGTGCTGCTCTCTATTGACTTTGCATTGAGCCATGCTGCTCTCTATTGACTTTGCATTGAGCCGCTGCTCTCTATTGACTTTTTACATTGCGCCGTGTTGCTCTCTATTGACTTTGCATTGAGCCGTGCTGCTCTCTATTGACTTTGCATTGAGCTGTATTGCTCTCTATTGACTTTGCATTGAGCCATGCTGCTCTCTATTGACTTTGCATTGAGCCGTGCTGCTCTCTATTGACTTTGCATTGAGCCGTGCTGCTCTCTATTGACTTTGCATTGAGCTGTATTGCTCTCTATTGACTTTGCATTGCGCCACGCTGCTCTCTATTGACTTTGCATTGAGCCGTGCTGCTCTCTATTGACTTTGCATTGAGCCGTGCTGCTCTCTATTGACTTTGCATTGAGCCGTATTGCTCTCTATTGACTTTGCATTGCGCCGTGCTGCTCTCTATTGACTTTGCATTGCGCCGTGTTTCTCTCTATTGACTTTGCATTGAGCCGTGCTGCTCTCTATTGACTTTGCATTGAGCCGTATTGCTCTCTATTGACTTTGCATTGCGCCGTGCTGCTCTCTATTGACTTTGCATTGCGCCGTGTTTCTCTCTATTGACTTTGCATTGAGCCGTGCTGCTCTCTATTGACTTTGTATTGAGCCGTATTGCTCTCTATTGACTTTGCATTGAGCCGTGCTGCTCTCTATTGACTTTGCATTGAGCCGTATTGCTCTCTATTGACTTTGCATTGAGCCGTGCTGCTCGGAGCAGGAAGCTGCACAGTTTACTGGTGACGTAATGCCAGGACTAATCAGAATTGAAGTGTTGATTAGATATTTGTTGAGTAGAAGCACAGCAGGTGAATGAGCTCAGTGTGTGACCATTTAATGTCATTGCGTGAAAACCCAGATGTTATCAGTGCATAATGTCCTCTGATACAGTGACATTGTATCAGCTTGTGTAATATACAATGCAGGCTCCAGGCCGTATCAGGGGGCACAGGTTTCAGTCTGTTATGTGCAGTGTATGGTCCGGTTGGTGCGATGCCGGTAGGTATCGGGGGCACAGGTTTCAGTCTGTGTTATGTGCAGTGTATGGTCCGGTAGGTATCAGGGGGCACAGGTTTCAGTCTGTGTTATGTTCAGTGTATGGTCCGGTAAGTATCAGGGGGCACAGGTTTCAGTCTGTGTTATGTGCAGTGTATGGTCCGGTAGGTATCAGGGGGCACAGGTTTCAGTCTGTGTTATGTTGGTCCGGTTGGTGCGATGCCGGTAGGTATCAGGGGGCACAGGTTTCAGTCTGTGTTATGTGCAGTGTATGGTCCGGTAGGTATCAGGGGGCACAGGTTTCAGTCTGTGTTATGTGCAGTGTATGGTCCGGTAGGTATCAGGGGGCGTAGGTTTCAGTCTGTGTTATGTTGGTCCGGTTGGTGCGATGCCGGTGCGGATTCCTGGGGCACGGGGTTTCAGTCTGTGTTATGTTGGTCCGGTTGGTGCAATGCCGGTGCGGATTCCTGGGGCACGGGGTTTCAGTCTGTGTTATGTTGGTCCGGTTGGTGCGATACCGGTAGGTATCAGGGGGCGTAGGTTTATGTGCAGTGTATGGTTGGTCCGGTTGGTGCGATGCCGGTGCGGATTCCTGGGGCACGGGGTTTCAGTCTGTGTTATGTTGGTCCAGTTGGTGCGATGCCGGTAGGTATCAGGGGGCCTAGGTTTATGTTCAGTGTATGGTTGGTCCGGTTGGTGCGATGCCGGTGCGGATTCCTGGGGCACGGGGTTTCAGTCTAGGAGTTCTCAGGGAGGGTATAAGGATTTATTTTAATCTTATTTTTATATATATATAATAAACACCTATTGACTCTGTTAACCCTTTGTTCACCGCAGACCAGCCTATCCAGTACGCCCTTTCCACGTTTGAGAAGGGGAGAGCCAAGCTGACGGTACAGGACGCGCTGCCAGAGGATAAAGGCGTTTATACATGTCTGGTGCAGAACGTCAGCGGTAAATCATCATGTAGCGCGACGGTTACCGTGACGGGTAAGACTGGCGAGTATTAGTGTCTTGGGAAGATATGTAATGTCTGGGGAGCACAGGGCCAGCTGAACTCACCGGCGTTAGGTGTGATTTGGCTGAATCTATGTGTGATCTAAAAGGTACATGTTATATATGCTACTGGGGGGTCTGTCTCCTCTCTTGGGGTACAAGAGGTACAAGATAACCGGCCTGACTCAATTAACTCCATCTCCCAGGTCCAGGTGCCAATTTCAACGCCCAAATATATGTATTCCGTGCGTTCAAAAGCCCATTCACCTGCAGGCCGAGGAGGAGAGATTTGGTCTGTTTAAATGGCCGGTGCAGGAATAAGCTCACCGCCATGTCAAGGCAAATCGCTAAGGTGGGTCCCATCCCTGTGTAACACGCCATGACAAGCATCGCTTCATCTTTACAATTCCTCCCCTTCCCGGCACTGGTTTTGTTACTTGGCAATATTCCACAACCTGGGGCTGCAGAGATGCTTCATGATGTTCCACCGGCATGTCCTCTGCAAAACAATCCAGCCATTCTTCCATGTGATGTGCGTGGGACGCTGCTCCGGATAACTGGTTCTGGTGCCTCTGACACCAGAAAAGCCCTCTGCACTGAGCGTAGGAATGTGGAACAGATGTACAAGGCTCCGTGTCCGCCTTCACGTCGTTTCTGCAGATCACAGTGAGCGGGAGCGAGTCACGCGGACCTGTATCCGGCAATGACCGGCTTCACCCCCATGAACGCCTCTGCTTATACCCCATTCACCTGTCAGAAGTGGTTAGTTCATTCAGTGCAGGGTCTACAGTGATTCAAGTACAACAAAACCAACATGTTGCCGCTGCTCAGGGAGCCGGCACTGTGCTTATTGCCTGTTTATACCGGTGTCCTCCAGTTCAGGTTTAATGGGGGTTTTCGCACCATATTATTGGGTTATGGCCGCGTGACGTGGTTCCCTGTTGTTTCAGGTGAAGTTGTCCTGTGCTGTTTTCACGTAGTTTAGGAGGTCCGTGCAGATCTCCGCAGTGCGGTCCCGGTGTTAAAGCCGGCACAGAATGCAGTTTAATCATTTTACTGCCGGCTATTGGCGTCACTATTCAATCTTAGCATTATTTGCCGTAGCTTCTGCTGCCGGGGTTGGATTTTCCTCCTCTGTATAGTCAAAGTGCGATGCTCCGGCACGGGGTTACCGCGCAGAGGGTTTGATATGAATCGGACAGGTCTGGTACTGGATCAGGGCCAGTCACAGCAGATTCTCAGAGGATTCTGGATTAAAATACAGGAAAAGAAGCCCCCCCCCACCCCGCGTCCAACGCTCCCTGTATGGGAATCTGCCCCCCACATGGCGGTGTGAGCGTGCCGGGAAGATCTCCATGTGCTCAGACGGGATATATTCACTCCCCAAGCTTATGCCACGGATTGTAATATTTGTCAGTTTGTGATGTCACCGTTTGTTACATGTTAGTGTATGTAGTGACATGTGCACACGTGTTACCGGGCTTTATAAACGTTGCAGGCAAAACATCGCTTGGATACAGACACTCTAGGGGTTGGGGTTTTTTGGTGAATGCCTTGTTTCTAGTTTTGAAGTTTTTGGCACCGTGTCCTAACCAGGGAAACGCACATTCAACGCAAATACCAGCGACGGGAGGAGAACGTCTCCCCAAAAATGAGGATCCTCCAATCACGCCAGCAAAAGTCCATTTCCCAGAAGGAATCAGGGATGGGCAAAATCTATCGCCCGACTCCCGGGACTGGCAGTTTTGGGGGCCGGGCAGGAAGTTTCTTCTCCCCATTTAGGCTAGGGTCAGACTGAGGCAGTGCGAACGCGCGTTCTGGCGCACATAATCACGGCCGCACTAGCAGCAGATGCCGGGCAATGACAGCCAATATACGAAGTACGGTCGCACAAAAGTCCGGCCGCGCAACGCAAGTGGAAAATGAACGCATTTTTTCGAGAACGTTAAACCGCTGGTACTGATGTACAGAGTGCGCTGCGGCCGCATAGCAGCGTGTGTGCGTGATTAGGAGACGTCAGACGCTGCTAGTGTGCGGCCAACATAACGTTCAAACAGCCGGATTTCCCTAGACTTCTTTTCACCCCATCGTCATGAAATACGTCCAGAATTGCGCATCGTCTGACCACTTAAGCGTATTCCGTGAAAAAATGCGTGCGCACGCATCGACGTACATTTTGACGGTGGCCGCAGAAAATGCGCTCATCTGTCCCTAGCCTTAGCCCTGCTTCGGGCAAGCAGAGAAGGGTCCAGGTGGATACCGGAGTTTTGGCTGCTCAGCATGCGCGTGTGTGGACGTGTATGGAGCAGGTCCTGGGGATTCCCTCCCCATCGCAGAGGACGCTCCACGCCTGTCTTGTGTCCCTGCTCGGTGCAGATCTGGCTCCGAGCAGGGAAGTCAGCCCAGCCCACTCTGTGTGACTGCCCCCTGGCCACAGGCGTCATCATCGTGCATGTGTGCAATGACATCACAAATGGGGATTCCCCTCCTGATTGGAAGGGGAATCCCACAGGAGAGACTGTGGTCCTTTTGTATCTCTGCTTCCGTACGTTCTACAAGGACAATTGAGGTATCGTTGGAAAAGCCAGAGTCTGGCCTTTCCAATGATATACATCATGACAAATTTGGACATATAAAAAAATAAAATCTTGTCTGATTATATATATATATATATATATATATATATATGTGTGGGTTTATTATTGCAGAAACCACCCGCACATCACAGCAATTCAAAGAATTGCGTCCCAGAGTTCCTGTGCCACATTCCCCATATGCAGCAAGGAATTCTGGGTAGGATATGCAAATGACATCTGTCTCACTTTTCTGCATCCTGGGTCTGTTATTACACAGAACCCTAAAATCAATGCTATACCACACTGTGGCTTTCTAGCAGAGATAAGGTTTATGCAACTGATCAAAGCCACTCCTAGGACAGCGCTGTTTCTGGTTTGTTGAACCCTCATCAGCTATATATCCTTTTTTTTTGTTTGCTCTAAATGCAGCATCTCCCCTTTAACAATAAATGTACTATAATTCAAATATACAGCATAATTGTTTTGAGTGTTAGTGCTGTGGAGCTCTGTGATACACTCATACACACCACACATTACTGAATATTATTGCTGTGGAGCTCTGTGATACGCTCATACACACTGCACATTGCTGGACGATTTATTGCTGTGTGATACGCTCATACACACTGCACATTGCTGGACGATTTATTGCTGTGTGATACGCTCATACACACTGCACATTGCTGGACGATTTATTGCTGTGTGATACGCTCATACACACTGCACATTGCTGCGAGATTTATTGCTGTGTGATACGCTCATACACACTGCACATTGCTGGACGATTTATTGTTGTGTGATACGCTCATACACACTGCACATTGCTGCGAGATTTATTGCTGTGTGATACTCTCATACACACTGCACATTGCTGGGAGATTTATTGCTGTGTGATACTCTCATACACACTGCACATTGCTGGGAGATTTATTGCTGTGTGATACTCTCATACACACTGCACATTGCTGGGAGATTTATTGCTGTGTGATACGCTCATACACACTGCACATTGCTGGAAGATTTATTGCTGTGTGATACGCTCATACACACTGCACATTACTGTGATCTGTAATGTGTGGGTTGTAGGAGTGTGAGAAAACTGCATTGCAGTAAGTGTTGTACTTAAACTAAATACCTGTATTTGTTGATCGCATTAATGTGTATCTTTTCTTTTTGTATTTAAGCATAAAGACCTAATGCTATTTTGTTGAAATTATATTTCTTATCTGGACATGTAGATTGTCATTAGGGACAAGTAGATCGGGCTACCACTTTAGTCCATTGGACAAGTAGATTTTTTAACATTTCCACACCCCTGAGGAAGCCGCAACATCCCTCCAGCAGACACCTGCGACGCTGTGATGTCATCATGTTCTTCAGACGGCACCCGATACATGCAGCGTGCGTGAATACATTAATCATTTTATTACTGGACACCTTCTCATGGCTCAGGTTAATGATCAGGTGGGAGGATTATCCATTAACCTCATATTATACCCGTGTGTGCTGCTTCAATGCCTTCAATTCGCATGCCCCCCCAACCCACACAGGCATGTGGTGATCCTCTTGAGGTTCATACCTTGCCCCATATTGAGACCAATAGATTAACACCGGAGTTTGGGGATCCACAGTCGCTGCCGTCACTCCCCGTATCTGACACACACATAAACCCTCATCTGGTAGAGTTACCTGCTACCTCATACCGTGATGCACACATACACACTGCACATTACTGTGAGTTTTATTGCTGTGGAGCTCTGTGATACGGTCATACACACCGCATATTACTGTGAGTTGTATTGCAGTGGAGCTCTGTGATACGGTCATACACACCGCACATTACTGTGAGCTTTATTGCTGTGGAGAACTGTGATACGGTCATACACACCGCACATCACTGTGAGCTTTATTGCAGTGGAGCTCTGTGATACGCTCATAAACAGCGCACATAGCTGTAAGTTTTATCGATGTGGATCTCCCTGCAGACTGGCTAGCAGTAGGTGAGGTCCAGCTGGTATTTTCTCTTTTGTTCTGTATTATTCCTGGCTCTGTACAGCTGTTGGGGTGCTCCTCTGCTGCGATTGGGTCCAGTTGGAGGAGGAATGTGGGGGACACTGTGTTAATAAGGTTTTTCCACTTTGGTACCTTATCCTGATTAACCCCCTGTATGTTAGAGCGAGGCTGAGATGTGTTTCACGGGGTGATGTTTTGGGGTGATTTTCTGCATAAAGGTGTTCCTGACGGTTTGTTGTATTCCCTGATCCACAGCTTGGGCCTCCAGCACATTCCTGCCTGCGCAGCCTCCATGTTGGATGTGTCGCTGTGATGTGCTGCAGGCGCGATGGCCGATCCATAAAACCTCGGAGAAAGCATACGTTGTGGGCCATTACCTGCACCGCCGCCGTATAGATTTGGAGTTAAAGCCCTCTCCCTCAGAAGATTAATGGTCCTTTCAGAGCCAAAATAAAGCTGTACCACCATACATGGTAAAGGGAGCAGGCAGAGCAGATTCCTCGCTGCTCGCAGGCCAGGTTAGGCGTTATTCCGCCGGCGTCCTGCGCTCCATGCCAAGGATTCCTCTGATGCATCTCACAAAAGACTAAACAGGGTTTTTTTTTCTGTTTTTCATAAAGTGATTTGTAAGAGAAGCATTTCCTTGGAGAAGCCAACGCGTCGACTAATGGAGAGTTGGGCAAAGTAATGTGCGGATAAAGGCCCCTTGTTTCATTATTGCGAGGGAGAGATCCCTCAGGTGGGGTGTGGGACGGGGGACAGACCTTTTTTAGGAGTGGGTAAAGGTGCTGCTCATTCTTTGAGCCGCACTCAGGAGGAGACGCGCCTCGGCTGTAGGTAGGAAGATCTGACACAGGTCGGTTCTTAATTTTCCTCCTTAGCCCCAGAATGATTTGGGTTTCGCCCTGTGAATCGCTTACTGATAACTGGCTGTCCAAGGTGTGCCCTGAGGGGCCGTGAGCACATTAGGACGCTGTGTTTTTGGGGTTCACGTTGTCGCTCTGCGTTTGGAGGTCTGCTCGTGTTTGCAGAAGGTGCGCGATTAGACTCTCTCTGTTACGGGATCCTGCGTCCTTACAGCAATACAGGGGATTGGTGACATGCCTGTGGCTAAACCTGCCGGCGCATGTGATGGGTGTGGAGGTCCATAGAGCGCAGCGACGACAGGTTAACCCTGCAAACAGAGCAAACCTCTGCAATGAGGGCATCGAGCGGCTCATTACCACGTGCAGAACCAAAATATGTAGTTTGTCTTTTTGCCAGGTCCAGGCAACCCCAGATGTACCTGGTGAAGCTCCTCAGGGGCGGGTCTTGCACCCAATATGTATAAATATGTTGTTTTTGGACACTGCAGGGTATCTGGACAGAATTGCATGATTAGCTGCAGATAATTTGGCTTTTTTATGACTGTCTATGATGTTAATCCTGTCTATCCTCACACGTTTAACTCGTTCCTTCTGCGACTGAACAAGAGGTCTTTAAGTTTTTACGATCCTCTCATCCCACTACCTGCCCCCTCAACCCCCCCCCCCTCACATCTTGCCAAAACACTTCCTATTTACCTTGTACCGTCCTTGGCTTTTAATCTGTCCTTAAACATGCCACGGTATTCCCGATCCTATCTAAACCGTCTCTGGATCTGACTGCTCCCTCCAACTACCGCCCCTGCTCCCTCCAACTACCATCCCGTGTCCCTGCGCCCGCCAACTACCGCCCCGTGTCCCTATGCCCTCCAACTACCGCCCCGTGTCCCTGCTCCCTCCAACTACTGCCCCGTGTCCCTGCTCCCTCCACTACTGCCCCGTGTCCCTGTGCCCTCCAACTACCGCCCCGTGTCCCTGCTCCTCCAACTACCGCCCCGTGTCCCTGCTCCCTCCAACTACTGCCCCGTGTCCCTGTGCCCTCCAACTACCGCCCCGTGTCCCTGCTCCCTCCAACTACTGCCCCGTGTCCCTGCTCCCTCCAACTACTGCCCCGTGTCCCTGTGCCCTCCAACTACTGCCCCGTGTCCCTGCTCCCTCCAACTACTGCCCCGTGTCCCTGTGCCCTCCAACTACCGCCCCGTGTCCCTGCGCCCTCCAACTACCGCCCACGTCCCTGCTCCCTCCAACTACCGCCCACGTCCCTGCTCCCTCCCAACTACCGCCCCTGCTCCCTCCAACTACCGCCCGCATCCCTGCTCCCTCCAACTACCGCCCCGTGTCCCTGTTCCCTCCAACTACCGCCCCGTGTCCCTGCTCCCTCCAACTACCGCCCATGCTCCCTCCAACTACCGCCCGTGTCCTTGCTCCCTCCAACTACCACCCTGCAACCCTGCTCACTCCAACTGCCGACCCGTGTCCCTGCTCCCTCCAACTACCACCCCGTGTCCCTGCTCCCTCCAACTACCGCCCCTGCTCCCTCCAACTACCGCCCCGCATCCCTGCTCCATCCAACTACCGCTCGCATCCCTGCTCCATCCAACTACCGCCCCGTGTCCCTGCTCCCTCCAACTACCACCCTGCGACCCTGCTCCCTCCAACTACCACCCCGTGACCCTGCTCCTTCCAACTACCACCCCGTGTCTCTGCTCCCTCCAACTACCACCCCGTGACCCTGCTCCCTCCAACTACTGCCCCGCGTCCCTGCTCCCTTTTAACTCAACTACTTGAAAAGCTTGTGTATGCCCATCTGACTGACCTCAACACACACTCTCTCCTTGACCTCTGCAATCTGGCTTTCCTTCACTGCACTCGATGGAAACGGCTCTTGCAAAACTGACCAATGACCTTGTAACTGCTAAATCCAATGGGTGCTGCTCACTGCTGATCCTGCTTGACCTCTCTGCCACCTTTGATACAGGTGACCACTCGCTCCTCCTTCAAACTCTTAGTGATATAGGACTTCAAGGTTCTGTTCTTTCATGGTTCGCTTCCTACCTGTCCCAACGATGGTTTAGTGTCTCACTTACAGGAAGTACCTCCTCCCAGCAGCCTGTCTCTGTTGGGGGCTCTAAGGATGAGCATTTGGCAAACTGATCAGCTCCTTTGGATTTCAGTACCATCTATACGCTGAGACACTTAAATAGACCTCTCCTCCCCGATCTCTCTCCAGCATCGAGTCACTGACTGTCTCTCCACTGTCTCCAATTGGATGTCTTGCCGCTTCCTTAAACTCAATCTCACCAAAACTGAAATTCTCGTCATTCCTCCCTCTGAGAAAAACCCCAATCCCACCTATCTCTCTACGAGTAAATGGACGCTCATTAGCCCGACACCTTAAGCTCGCTGCCTTGGCGTCACTTTTGACTCTGACCTAAAGTTTTCTCCCCACATCCAGACAGTGACCAAATCCTGTTACTTTCAACTCAAAAACATTGCCCGCGTCTGCCCCTTTCTGACACAAGATACAGCGAAGATGCTGGTTCATGTTCTTGTCATTTCACGACTTGACTACTGCAACTCGCTCCTTATTGGCCCCAACTTCCGTATCGCTCCTTTACAATCTGTAATGAATGCTGGCACCAGGCATCCCCCCTCTGCCGGTCTCTCCATTGGCTTCCTCTACCTCCCCCCTCTGCCGGTCTCTCCATTGGCTTCCTCTACCTCCCCCTCTGCCGGTCTCTCCATTGGCTTCCTCTACCTCCCCCCTCTGCCGGTCTCTCCATTGGCTTCCTCTACCTCCCCCCTCTGCCGGTCTCTCCATTGGCTTCCTCTACCTCCCCCCTCTGCTTGTCCCTCCATTGGCTTCCTCTACCTCCCCCCTCTGCCGGTCCCTCCATTGGCTTCATGTACCTCCCCCATCTGCCGGTCCCTCCATTGGCTTCCTGTACCTCCCCCCTCTGCCGTCCCTCCATTGGCTTTCTCTACCTCCCCCCTCTGCCGGTCCCTCCATTGGCTTCCTGTACCTCCCCCCTCTGCCGGTCCCTCCATTGGCTTCCTGTACCTCTACCCTCTGTCGGTCCCTATATTGGCTTCATGTACGTCCCCATCTGCCGGTCCCTCTATTGGCTTCCTGTACCTCTCCCCTCTGCCGGTCCCTCCATTGGCTTCCTCTACCTCCCACCTCTGCCGGCCCCTCCATTGGTTTCCTATACGTTCCAGGATACATTTAAAATATTGACGCTCAAATCGCTCAATAACTTAACCCCTCCCTACATGTCTTCGTTACTCGGCAAGCACGTCCCATCTAGACAACTCCGGTAGGCAAGTGACCTCCGCCTGTCATCTGTCGACACCCGCACGGCCAACTCTCGCCGCCAAGACTTCTCAAGGGCAGCTCCGGTCCTGTGAAATGACTTACATTGCCCTATCAAACTCTCCCCTGACCTTCAATAAATCCCTCAAAACCCATCTATTCAGATTATTGTACCACATCACTGATACAACTCATTACTCTGCTCACCTACTCAGGATTAAAGCTGCTTCTATGGCTCCACCATTCCCAAACCACTGGCATTAATGATCCTGCCGTCCAGTGAAACTCCCCTGGTCTTCCTCAACCCCAATCCCTCTAGATTGTAAACTCCTATGAGCAGGGCCCTCTACACCTCTTGTTTCCATCTTATGTCCGTTTATATGTATCTCGTTCCCTTATTGTAAAGCGGTTATTGTAAAGCGCTGCGGAATCTGTTGCCGCTATATAAATGATGATAATAATGTGTGAAGTATCGGAGAGCCAATCCGCAGCCACACAGTCATGTGTGCTAATTTTCTTTTGTGTCACCACAGAGAAGCCATTATACATCCTGGCTGGGCTGCCATCGGGGGTGTAAAATCCACTAAACTAATAGTGTAAGATAAAGATTTGGTATTTTAAAGTAATTGTACACACAATACACAAAGGTACTGAAACCTGAATTATGTACGAACAAGTCAAACTTACCACTGAGTGTTGGTGACAAGATTAAAACAATAGAAACTTTATTAGGGCATAAAAGCCAATGGTTTAAAAGAAACTGGACACAACGTGATCACTAAGGACAAACACATAAATGATAAAACATGTTCAATATATTAGGACCTCTCTGCATATATATATATATAACGTGTCTCGAACCCCAGGGTTCTCCTAAAGACTCAGATATATATATATATCTATGAAATGAAAGGAGGAGGTTCATATATGCATAGGAAACCTAAAGAACACATAAGGATAAATGAGAGCAGCAGAGAATCTTTGGTATACTTTAATATGTATACTTAATGTATATATATATGTAATCCAATAAATTCTGCAGGGTGGAGTACCCTATAAACCACAATAAGATCTAGGAAGTATTTTTGGTGCAATAGTATCGATGGTACTGCCAAACGTTTTGCGCCAGAACCATATGCTTGATTAGGCAAAAAACAACAAGGGAGATGGTGATTGAATATCTATACACAAGAGATGTAAATGTATATATGTCCGTCAATATTAGACAGTATTAAAGAACTGATGTATTGCTGGTTGCTTTTATACACCTCTACAATCATAGACAGACTCTAAATATATATAGCCTCCAATTCCAGACTTAATATGCATTCACAGTATATAGCACAATCGTTTAATCAATTACTGTAAAAAAGCAATTTTATGATAAGGGTTATAATGCAAATGTCAGCCATATTCCAAATTGGATACCAGTTGTTTTATGGAGCAACATAACTTCATTGATTTTTGTGTGAGGGAGATTTGGGGGTAAGGGTTAGTCCCCGCAGTCAAAACTATTTTTGTATATATATATATATATACACTCCACACAAACTGCACAATTTAAAGACTATCTAGTCCAGACAAAAATGCCCCTTGTAATGCCCTAATGCATACTGGTACACGGAGTGTACGTTGTTATCAATTATAAGGCCATAAATAGTAGGTTACAAAAAACCTTGTTGCATAGGAGGGGAATAAAGGGTAAAGATTGAGCTGCCCGCAGGAGGGATGTACCCGACACGCGTTTCGCCTTGCACAGGCTCGTCAGGAGTGCTGGGGATGAAGCCAGATTGTGAATGTATATTAGTAGCCCCCTTGAGGATGGGAGGGGTCCATAATTAGCCAATCCCAGTGGTTGAATAAATTAATTATTAAAGCTAAACCAAACGGCTGCCTGATTGGCATTTCTTGCGTCCAATCCGCTCATAGTATCATCATGTAGTCATGGTTGTCTAGAGTCTTCTTGTCTAAATGGCTTCATATGCCGATCTATGATTGTAGAGGTGTATAAAAGCAACCAGCAATACATCAGTTCTTTAATAATGTCTAATATTGACGGACATATATACATTTACATCTCTTGTGTATAGATATTCAATCACCATCTCCCTTGTTGTTTTTTGCCTAATCAAGCATATGGTTCTGGCGCAAAACGTTTGGCAGTACCATCGATACTATTGCACCAAAAATACTTCCTAGATCTTATTGTGGTTTATAGGGTACTCCACCCTGCAGAATTTATTGGATTCCATATATATATACATTAAGTATACATATTAAAGTATACCAAAGATTCTCTGCTGTTCTCATTTATCCTTATGTGTTCTTTAGGTTTCCTATGCATATATGAACCTCCTCCTTTCATTTCATAGATATATATATATCTGAGTCTTTAGGAGAACCCTGGGGTTCGAGACACGTTATATATATATATATGCAGAGAGGTCCTAATATATTGAACATGTTTTATCATTTATGTGTTTGTCCTTAGTGATCACGTTGTGTCCAGTTTCTTTTAAACCATTGGCTTTTATGCCCTAATAAAGTTTCTATTGTTTTAATCTTGTCACCAACACTCTATGGTAAGTTTGATATGTTCCCGGGGCAGTGGCTGTAGGGGGCCCGGACCCTTGCTAAACACTGATGTAAGAGTCCCTCCATGCCACCCAGGACTGGTAAATTAGATACCAACAAATTCCATGGTGGACCACAGCATCTGGGGTGGGTAAGGGCACCCACACTCCTTACTGAGGGAGCGATTAGCATGGTCTGCTCCAGGTAGGAGAATATACCAAATGTTCTCCCATCATGGAACCACTTTTATCCTCTTGCTGGAGAAGAAGAGTCAAAAGCCCCAACTTGTAATTTAAGCTTTTTAAAATGGGCTGCTGAGGTAAGGGGCCCCATGAATTCTGATGGCAGCACCCCCCCCCCACCCCAGGTGGCAGCAGCCCCCCCACCCCAGGTGGCAGCAGCCCCCCCACCCCAGGTGGCAGCCCTTCATCCGGGCAGCAAAGGAATGAGGCTGTGCTCTGAATCCCAACTGGTTCAACAGAAATCACAGGCCATCGGCTCAAAAATAATCTGTACAATCAGTGGCCTCTCCTATGCCAGATCCCAGTGCTGATCTCAGCCAGATCCCAGTGCGGATCTCAGCCAGATCCCAGTGCGGATCTCAGCCAGATCCCAGTGCGGATCTCAGCCAGATCCCAGTGCTGATCTCAGCCAGATCCCAGTGCTGATCTCAGCCAGATCCCAGTGCTGATCTCAGCCAGATCCCAGTGCTGATCTCAGCCAGATCCCAGTGCTGATCTCAGCCAGATCCCAGTGCTGATCTCAGCCAGATCCCAGTGCTGATCAATCCAGAGCTCTGGGAACCCTGGGAATGTTACTCTATTTGACTTTGTGTGTTCAGTTTAAAATACGTATATAAATCCAATGAGAGGAGCAGGTGGCTCCATGGAGCGTCTTTAATATGCCAGACGGTCTGGTGGGGACGGCTGGGCCCCTCATGCTGCTCATCACCTCTAGAAGTACAGACTGTGCCAGGTCAGTCCTGGATCCGCCATGTGTTTTGTTATGCGTCTTGTACCATGCGTCCCTCACCACTCACATTGACAATCTCACACGTTTAGCGGGTGCAGCGAGGCCAGTCTGGATGCTCCTGTGAGCTGTCAGAGCTCTGCTCCCTTTGGGTTTTAAACCTATGCACAGGGCCAGTGAATTAATAGGGCCATACTCCTCTATGGCCTGTGTCACCACCGACATCTGCAGCTCATCTGTTATAATAACATCATGTACTTGTTGCTGTCAGCTCATACAGTGGATGCAGGGAGCTGTTTTCTCGCAGGGATGGAGGCATTAATACAGTGGATGCAGGGAGCGGTTTTCCCGCAGGGATGGAGGCATTAATGCAGGGAGTGGTTTTCCCGCAGGGATGGAGGCATTAATACAGTGGATGCAGGGAGCTGTTTTCTCGCAGGGATGGGAGGCATTAATACAGTGGATGCAGGGAGTGGTTTTCCTCGCAGGGATGGGAGGCATTAATACAGTGGATGCAGGGAGCGGTTTTCTCGCAGGGATGGAGGCATTAATACAGTGGATGCAGGGAGCGGTTTTCTCGCAGGGATGAGGCATTAATACAGTGGATGCAGGGAGTGGTTTTCTCGCAGGGATGGAGACATTAATACAGTGGATGCAGGGAGTGGTTTTCTCGCAGGGATGGGAGGCATTAATACAGTGGATGCAGGGAGTGGTTTTCCCGCAGGGATGGGAGCAGGGATCAAGTCCTAAAAAAAGAAGTGTGGGAACTCACCAGGATTTCTGTCTCCCAATAAGCAATTATCACCATCATTATTATTGAATACGGAGATGTAGTGTATGCAGCTGCCCCCAACAACACACCTTCATAAACTTACTACATTGTATAACTCATTCTGCCGCTTTGTGCTACAATGTAACAACATGACCCACCATTGTGACATGTTAAAAGAGCTAAACTGGCCATCACTGGAATCTAGACGCATCTTTCCCTTTCAAACCTGGTGTTTAAGAGCTTTTCTGGAAAGCTACCACCCTTCCCTCAGCAGTGCACCTTACTTGCAATAACAATACAAAAGAAAGTGGCTCGATCCTCATTTTCCTACAGAGCACCGCAAATATGGAATAACCTCCCAGACACCGTCAAATCTTCCCCCAGTCTAAAGTCACTTAAGAAGATCCTATTAATATACCTCAATAAGGAATGCACCTGTAAACATGTAACATAGTGGCATTATTTTATTTTCTGTGTTAATCTGTATATTGTGTTTTGTTTTTAATATCTTGCATTTTATTACTTTGTATTTCTGTACCTACTGTAAAACTTCAATGCTCTTGAACCCAGGACATACTTGAAAATGAAAGAATCTCAATGTTCCTTCCTGGTAAAATACTTTATAAATAAATATGAAATATAGCAAAAATATATGATAAATCCTATATTTATTGTGACTTAATAGAGAAATATGTGATTGAACACCTGACTACAAGCTTTATAGAGTATGGGACCAAAGGGAACTCCGTTCCCTCTGCAAAATTAGTGCAGGAACTCCGTTCCCACGCGTTCCCCCTCGACTTGACCCCTGGATGGGAGACATTAATACAGTGGATGCAGGGAGCGGTTTTCCCGCAGGGATGGAGGCATTAATACAGTGGATGCAGGGAGCGGTTTTCCCGCAGGGATGAGGCATTAATACAGTGGATGCAGGGAGTGGTTTTCTCGCAGGGATGGAGACATTAATACAGTGGATGCAGGGAGTGGTTTTCCCGCAGGGATGGAGGCATTAATACAGTGGATGCAGGGAGTGGTTTTCTCGCAGGGATGGGAGGCATTAATACAGTGGATGCAGGGAGTGGTTTTCTCGCAGGGATGGAGGCATTAATACAGTGGATGCAGGGAGTGATTTTCTTGCAGGGATGGGAGGCATTAATACAGTGGATGCAGGGAGCGGTTTTCTCGCAGGGATGAGGCATTAATACAGTGGATGCAGGGAGTGGTATTCTCGCAGGGATGGGAGGCATTAATACAGTGGATGCAGGGAGTGGTTTTCTCGCAGGGATGGGAGGCATTAATACAGTGGATGCAGGGAGTGGTTTTCTCGCAGGGATGGGAGGCATTAATACAGTGGATGCAGGGAGTGGTTTTCTCGCAGGGATGGGAGGCATTAATACAGTGGATGCAGGGAGTGGTTTTCTCGCAGGGATGGGAGGCATTAATACAGTGGATGCAGGGAGTGGTTTTCCCGCAGGGATGGGAGGCATTAATACAGTGGATGCAGGGAGTGGTTTTCCTGCAGGGATGGGAGGCATTAATACAGTGGATGCAGGGAGTGGTATTCTCGCATAGATGGGAGGCATTAATACAGTGGATGCAGGGAGTGGTTTTCTCGCAGGGATGGGAGGCATTAATACAGTGGATGCAGGGAGTGGTTTCTCGCACGGATGGGAGGCATTAATACAGTGGATGCAGGGAGTGGTTTTCTCGCAGGGATGGGAGGCATTAATACAGTGGATGCAGGGAGTGGTTTTCTCGCACGGATGGGAGGCATTAATACAGTGGATGCAGGGAGTGGTTTTCTCGCAGGGATGGGAGACATTAATACAGTGGATGCAGGGAGTGGTTTTCCCGCAGGGATGGGAGGCATTAATACAGTGGATGCAGGGAGTGGTTTTCCGCAGGGATGGGAGGCATTAATACAGTGGATGCAGGGAGTGGTTTTCCTGCAGGATGGGAGGCATTAATACAGTGGATGCAGGGAGTGGTATTCTCGCATAGATGGGAGGCATTAATACAGTGGATGCAGGGAGTGGTTTTCTCGCAGGGATGGGAGGCATTAATACAGTGGATGCAGGGAGTGGTTTTCTCGCAGGGATGGGAGGCATTAATACAGTGGATGCAGGGAGTGGTTTTCTCGCACGGATGGGAGGCATTAATACAGTGGATGCAGGGAGTGGTATTCTCGCAGAGATGGGAGGCATTAATACAGTGGATGCAGGGAGTGGTTTTCCCGCAGGGATGGGAGGCATTAATGCAGGGAGTGGTTTTCTCGCAGGTATGGGAGGCATTAATACAGTGGATGCAGGGAGTGGTTTTCTCGCAGGGATGGAGGCATTAATACAGTGGATGCAGGGAGTGGTTTTCTCGCAGGGATGGGAGGCATTAATACAGTGGATGCAGGGAGTGGTTTTCTCGCAGGGATGGGAGCATTAATACAGTGGATGCAGGGAGTGGTTTTCTCGCAGGGATGGGAGGCATTAATACAGTGGATGCAGGGAGTGGTTTTCCCGCAGGGATGGGAGGCATTAATACAGTGGATGCAGGGAGTGGTTTTCCTGCAGGGATGGGAGGCATTAATACAGTGGATGCAGGGAGTGGTATTCTCGCATAGATGGGAGGCATTAATACAGTGGATGCAGGGAGTGGTTTTCTCGCAGGGATGGGAGGCATTAATACAGTGGATGCAGGGAGTGGTTTTCTCGCACGGATGGGAGGCATTAATACAGTGGATGCAGGGAGTGGTTTTCTCGCAGGGATGGGAGGCATTAATACAGTGGATGCAGGGAGTGGTTTTCTCGCACGGATGGGAGGCATTAATACAGTGGATGCAGGGAGTGGTTTTTCTCGCAGGGATGGGAGACATTAATACAGTGGATGCAGGGAGTGGTTTTCCCGCAGGGATGGGAGGCATTAATACAGTGGATGCAGGGAGTGGTTTTCCCGCAGGGATGGGAGGCATTAATACAGTGGATGCAGGGAGTGGTTTTCCTGCAGGGATGGGGGCATTAATACAGTGGATGCAGGGAGTGGTATTCCTCGCATAGATGGGAGGCATTAATACAGTGGATGCAGGGAGTGGTTTTCTCGCAGGGATGGGAGGCATTAATACAGTGGATGCAGGGAGTGGTTTTCTCGCAGGGATGGGAGGCATTAATACAGTGGATGCAGGGAGTGGTTTTCTCGCAGGGATGGGAGGCATTAATACAGTGGATGCAGGGAGTGGTATTCTCGCAGAGATGGGAGGCATTAATACAGTGGATGCAGGGAGTGGTTTTCCCGCAGGGATGGGAGGCATTAATGCAGGGAGTGGTTTTCTCGCAGGTATGGGAGGCATTAATACAGTGGATGCAGGGAGTGGTTTTCTCGCAGGGATGGGAGGCATTAATACAGTGGATGCAGGGAGCGGCTTGATGAGCAGGTAATGTCGGCAGCTTGCTGGAGCAGATCAGAGTCGAGTAGGTCAAAAAGTAGAAAGATCAGTTTAAACCAGAGGACCCCCCCCCCGATGGTGACGGCATCCAATTCCCAGAATTCTTTGAAATAAATAGAAGACCAGAGGATCATGGGAGTTTTAGTCCAGCAGGATCCAGACGGCCAGTGTTTGAGGTTTAAATACTGATGATCTTTAGAGTCTGTTAAACTCTGATAACGTCTGATCCTCCCTGAGTGTCGTCTCTGCCTGAACGATGCACAGGATGCTGAGCTCTCAGGGTCTCAGCACTGCGGCCATTGATGGGTTAATCCTCAGAGGAGGTTCTGGGAAGGAAAGCTGCAGACACAATACTTCACTATTTTTATTGCCGAATTCTTCGCTTTCTCTCGTCTATTTTTGCCTGTCTGAGATCTGAGACAGGAAGCGACCTGACGGCTGGGAAAATCTCTGTAAGCGGCTGGTGGGGAACAGTGGCTGCCAACTACCGGCTCCATCAACTACCCCGTACTGCAGCACCATCACTATGTGCCCACACCGACTGCCAGCTACCGGCTCCATCAACTACCTCATACTGCAGCACCATCACTATGTGCCCA
This sequence comes from Leptobrachium leishanense, assembly GCA_009667805.1. Classification (NCBI taxonomy): domain Eukaryota; kingdom Metazoa; phylum Chordata; class Amphibia; order Anura; family Megophryidae; genus Leptobrachium; species Leptobrachium leishanense. Next base: position 22,747 of record RXON01000886.1, on the reverse strand, counting down.
CACCGACTGCCAGCTACCGGCTCCATCAACTACCATGTACTGCAGCACCATCACTACGTGCCACACCGACTGCCAACTACCGGCTCCATCAACTACCTCATACTGCAGCACCATCACTATGTGCCCACACCGACTGCCAGCTACCGGCTCCATCAACTACCCCGTACTGCAGCACCACCACTATGTGCCACACCGACTGCCAACTACCGGCTCCATCAACTACCTCATACTGCAGCACCATCACTATGTGCCCACACCGGCTGCCAGCTACCGGCTCCATCAACTACCCCGTACTGCAGCACCATCACTACATGCCACACTGACTGCCAACTACCGGCTCCATCAACTACCCCGTACTGCAGCACCACCACTACGTGCCACATCGACTGCCAGCTACCGGCTCCATCAACTACCATGTACTGCAGCACCACCACTACGTGCCACACCGACTGCCAACTACCGGCTCCATCAACTACCCCGTACTGCAGCACCACCACTACGTGCCACATCGACTGCCAGCTACCGGCTCCATCAACTACCATGTACTGCAGCACCACCACTACGTGCCACACTGACTGCCAACTACCGGCTCCATCAACTATACCATACTGTGGCGCCACCACTACATGCCACACTGCCAGCTACTGGCTCCATCAACTACCTCGTACTGCAGCACCACCACTATGTGCCACACTGACTGCCAACTACTGTAACGGTTAGCCCCTGCTTGGGCCATCGTGGTGGCTTGGAACATGAGATGAAGCCCTTAAGGCAGGTGAGTAACTGACTGGACACAAGGACAGACGGATTTCTCCAAAACCAAGGAGCACCAAAAAACAGAACAGAATTGCCTCTAAGCTTCGAAGGCTTCAAGACCGACAGACAACTTAGGACACTCAGAAACACAAAGATACACTTGACAATCCGTGAAGGGAGCAGGCTGCAGGACAGTAAACAAAACAGACTATACTAAAAGAGGTCCTTATAAGCGGCCTCTGAATATAATACTAAACTAAGACAGACAAGGTACATAAAACATGAAACATACAAGAATCGTCAATCAGGCAGAGGTTGGCAACAGATCAGAAATATACGGTACCGGGGGGAGTAGAAGGATAGTCAAAAATAAAGCCGAGGTCAGAACCAGAAAACACTTGAACAGGAATGCTTTGCAGCAACTCAGGAAACACGAACCAGACAGAACCACCATCAAACTCCACAAACAGTCAATGAGGCTCTGTGCTGCTGGGAATATATAGGGAGTGGGTCTGTGTGATTGGACCATGTGACCCCAGACCAGGAGATCACAACAGAACCCCAGATCAGCCCTAAACAGCACAGCCAGACACACCATAGGGGAAAAACAAACATGAAGACCCTTCACCACCAGGGGGCAAGGCCGAGACGTGATAACTACCGGCTCCATCAACTACCTCGTACTGTAGCACCACCACTACATGCCACACCAACTGCCAACTACTGGCTCCATCAACTACCTCGTACTGCAGCACCACCACTACATGTATCACCGACTGCCAACTACCGGCTTCATCAACTACATCGTACTGCAGCACCACCACTACGTGCTACACCGACTGCCAACTATCCCGTACTCCAGCGCCACCACTACATGCCACACTGACTGCCAACTACCGGCTCCATCAACTACCTCGTACTGCAGCACCACCACTACGTGCCACACCGACTGCCAACTATCGACACCATCAGCTACCCCGTACTGCAGCACCAACACTATGTGCCACACTGACTGCCAATTACCGACACCATCAGCTACCCCATACTGCAGTACCACCACTATGTGTCATGCCGAATGCCAACTACCGGCTCCAAGAACAACCAGGTGCCGAGGCACCACCACTACGTGCCAAGCCGATTGTCAATTATCGGCTCCATCATATAAGCCGTTTTGTGGCACCACCGCTCTGTGCCATACTGACTGCCAATTACCAGCTCCACCAACTACTCTGTGCCATGGCACCACAACTACGTTGCAGTTGACTGACAATTACCAGCTCCATCAACTACCCCATGCCGCAGCACCACCACTATGTGCCACTCCAACTGCCAACTACCGGCTCTGTAAACTACCAGTATCACCACTATGTGCCATGCAAGTTGCAATTACAGGCAAATCAACAAATGAAAATACAAGTTGTAACCATAAAACTCCATCCCAATGCGTCACACCCTCCGTACAACCCCATCCCAATGCATCACACCTTCCATGTACAACCCCAACCCAATGTGTCACACCCTCCGTACAACCCCATCCCAATGCATCACACCTTCCATGTACAACCCCAACCCAATGTGTCACACCCTCCGTACAACCCCATCCCAATGCATCACACCCTCCGTACAACCCCATCCCAATGCATCACACCTTCCATGTACAACCCCAACCCAATGTGTCACACCCTCCGTACAACCCCATCCCAATGCATCACACCCTCCATGCACAACCACATCCCAATGTGTCACACCCTCCGTACAACCCCATCCCAATGTGTCACACCCTCCATGTACAACCCCAACCCAATGTGTCACACCCTCCGTACAACCCCATCCCAATGCATCACAACCTCCGTACAACCACATCCCAATGTGTCACAGCTTCCATACAACCCCATCCCAATGTGTCACACCCTCCATACAACCCCATCCCAATGTGTCACAGCCTCCATACAACCCCATCCCAATGTGTCACAGCCTCCATATAACTCCATTCTGTGGGTGTATTCTGGTGTAACTGGGCCTCGGTTGTCAGATTTCCTTATTCGCTGATGGAGAGAGAGGGCTGTACGTGGGGAGAGAAACTTTAAAAGTTTTGCAATGAAGTAATGGGAGTGCTGGAGGGAGCCGGGGTACGTGTTAATGGACTAATGATACATACAGACACGCTTTGGAGGCCATACGACCATCCTCTGGTCAGAAACAAATCCTGATCGATCTGGCAAAGCCTGGAATCCACAAAACACACTAAAGCAAGATTACTGTGACTCCGAAATACAGGGAATAGGCCCCAAAATACACAATACAACAACTCAAGCGGGAGACAGGTCAGCACAGAGAATAACTTTATTAAATACATATAGTCTGGTTGGCGCAAATTGCTCGTTGGGGTTCCCCGATGTATCTCACAGTTAATAGTAGATATGTGAAGTAGAAATAAAAACAATTAATGTGCAGTAAGTTAATTATATAAAAATCGAATTTTTTGTTGTAATTTTTCCACTCACAATGGTAGAGCCTGAGCACTGGCTCTTAGTGGGTAACGCCTGTGGGTGTTTTTCTTCTAAGTTCTTGGGTGGCCCATACACCCTACTGGGGTCTATTCCTCCAGATGGATCATAAAAGAGAAAATACAAAGGGAGACTCTCCTTGTGTCGGCCCAAGGTAAGTATATCTGCTCAATATTTTGCCAATTTGGTACTTACTCTTGGAGGAGCTTCCATAGCTCTAAGAAATTTGCATAGGGATTTTTTGATGTTGGAAAAAAAAAACCCATAAAAACCGCCAAGAGGAGAGGACAATCGAGGTGTAGAATGAGAGTAAATTTAATAAAACAAATTAAAACTTTAAAAGCAAGCCAGAACGCGTTTCGCCGTGTCCTACGGCTTCATCAGCTGGTATAACAATGACATCCCTCTATATCCACTTTATATCCTCCCCATACAGTCATAGATTGTCCTCACATGTCCTGTAATTAGCGCGGTATTTCCATAGTTCATCGACTGTCCGTTCGTCACGGGCGCCGCCATCTTGCACCTGCACAGTTAGCGTTTCCGCGTTCCATGCGGGCTTTGTTGTTTTGGACACATGTAAACATAGAAACATAGAAAATGTGGGCAGATAAGAACCTTTCGGCCCATCTAGTCGCCCAATTACATGGATAGTTTACCTGGATTTATCTTTTGTTTAGGATAGCCTTATGCCTATCCCATGCCCATGTTGGCAGAAAAACACCCACAGGCGTTACCCACTAAGAGCCAGTGCTCAGGCTCTACCATTGTGAGTGGAAAAATTACATCAAAAAATTAGATTTTTATATAATTAACTTACTGCACATTAATTGTTTTTATTTCTATTTCACATATCTACTATTAACTGTGAGATACATCGGGGAACCCCAACGAGCAATTTGCACCAACCAGACTATATATGTATGTAAATGTATATTTGGTTTAGGGGAAAGCACTGCAGTTCTGGTGTTCGGCAGTCAGGGTCCGCCGGTGGTGGATTGCGTGTTGTGTGGCGCTACATTGAAAATAATTTTTAAACTTTATTAAATGTTTTAGCAATAAAAGGCGAGGAAACCGTCCCCCAACAGCAGCGATATTACACAAAACCAGGGGTCAGCTCCAGCAGGAACGCAGTTCCTCCTCTATATTTTTAGGTGGGACGTCGTTCCCTTTTGCCCTAAACACTGAAAAGCCTTTTATTAGGATTCAGTCCAATGTTTCTTTAACAGGACTCCAGAAATCTAGAACATTACTGCATTGATCATAAAAGGCATCTGGGCATTAATATTCAATGTTGGTGCGGGTTAAATCCAACAAGTCAGCAGTTATTTGGAAAGCGGAAATCATGGAACGTTCCCACAGGACGAGACCCCGGCACGAAACAAAATTTACCAACGTGTCGGGAAAATGCACACAATGCTCTCCCTGTAACACAGCGCGATCCATGCCGAGAACAAGAAATGGATTTAAATAATATTTAACTCAAATATTCCTTCTTTTTTAAGCACAGAGGATTCACGGCACCGATCACAATGCGGGCGAGCAATGTGTGTATTATCCTGACACACTGATAAGTGTATAGCTTTGTGTAGTCTGTGTTATACATATGTGGGGGAAGGTTTCCTTCTATGAATACATTAACAAAGTCACTATATTATAGGTGTGCGGGTGTCTTTTTAGGGGCTCCTCCATATATTCAGGGTGTGTGTTTTTAGGGGCTCCTCCATATATTCATGGTGTAAGGCTGTGTTTTTAGGGGCTCCTCCATATATTCAGGGTGTGTGGGTGTGTTTTTAGGGGTTCCTCCATATATTCAGGGTGTGTGGGTGTGTTTTTAGGGGCTTCTCCATATATTCAGGGTGTGCGGGTGTTTTTAGGGGTTCCTCCATATATTCAGGGTGTGCGGGTGTTTTTAGGGGTTCCTCCATATATTCAGGGTGTGCGGGTGTCTTTTTAGGTTCTCATCTATATATTCAGGGTGTACGGGTATCTTTTTAGGGGCTCCCTATATATATTCAGGGTGTGCAGGTGTATAACAGAGCTGTAGAGCAGCAAAATACCCAGCAATAAGTCTGTAAAGTATAAATTTTTTTAACATAAATCACTCACTATAAATAATACACTTTGCCCTTGTTCTAAATAACATTTTATTGACATTAATGGCTCTAATGGATTGAGAATATTTTGTTTTAATTTACCAGGAAGTTTACTAGGGGTTAGATGTAGTAAAATTTGAAATGCCTGGGGCAGTATGATTCTGATTACAGTTCACACACTGCACGTTACTGTGAGTTTTATTGCTGTGGAGCTCTGTGATACGCTCATACACACTGCACTTTACTGTGAGTTTTATTGCTGTGGAGCTCTGTGATACGCTCATACACACTGCACTTTACTGTGAGTTTTATTGCTGTGGAGCTCTGTGATACGCTCATACACACTGCACTTTACTGTGAGTTTTATTGCTGTGGAGCTCTGTGATACGCTCATACACACGGCACTTTACTGTGGGCCACATTACAATGTTGACACTAACGTTAGCCACGGTGTTCACCGCATGTTACGATCCAAACGCAAACAGGTTAAGTAACACGTTAGCGTTTGGTATCTTGTGCGTTTCAGTGCGAGGTTCCTGTACTATGCGCTCCCTATACTTAACATGTGAAGCGTAAAGTGTTAATCAGCGCAGGATTACAAAGTCCTAACGCTGATTAACGTCCCGCTCTGGTCAGCGGAAAGTTAACCAGAGCCAGGACTTGGTGTTAACGGATTCCGCTTCTGCACAATCTGTTAACACTAGCCTAGAAAAAAAAAAAATCCTATACTCACCTCCTGTCCCGCAGCGAGGACCGCGGTCCAACCACCTCCTCCGTCTGGCGGGAGCAGGGAAAGACTGGGGGGGGGGAAAGTCCCCCCAGTCTCTCCCTGCGTATCACTACGCTGGTCATGTGACCGCGGCGTCTGGCTCAATGGAGTCCTATGGACTCCCGCGAGTGGATGCTTGTGGCTGTGCTCAGCGATGCCGCGAGCATCGCGGGGCCGTAGCGCGGGCTAACAATGCAGGCAGCTTTTTAAGCGCCTGCATTGTAATCCCCCGTTAAAACGGGGGTGGTAGGGGGAAAACTACAGGCGCAGTTTTTTCTCCCTATCGCCCCCGTTTTAGCGCGGGGATTGTAATGTAGCCCTGTGAGTTTTATTGCTGCGCAGCTCTGTGATAGAGTCATACACATAGCACATTACTGTGCGTTTTATTGCTGCGCAGCTCTGTGATACACTCATACTTTAGGTTTTATCACTGACGCGGTTTCTAGTGTTGTTCCGGGTGGAGCAGACCCTGGCTGTGCGGTGTGTCCTGCGCAGTGTTAGTACAGATCATTCTGCGTTGCGGCTGCAGAAATGCTCTTAGATGGGAAGAAACGCCTGCGGCCGGAGCGCAGATTTACAGCTGATCTAGACAAGTAACGCTGGCTATTTCAGGAGTGGAATTGTGTGGGAAATCCTGGGCTGCCGGCGGGTTGCTGTGTATACATTACTGAGAATGCTATGGATAGCATTTTTCCATACTGAGTATTGCTGTCAAACCCTGAGATGGGAGTGGGTCTCCAGGTCACCATAGAATTTATAGCCCCACACCCTTCACCCCCTCCCTGGACGGAAAGATGGGCATTAGTTTGGTTGAAGACACGCTTTTATCTTGCGTTTCTCCGGGTCGCACTCTGCCTGGAGATAAGATAATATCAGTGTCATTCAAAGAGATCCGATCTGGCCCCGAAAGGTAACAGTGAAAATCAGCGTTCGGTTACCTTTCCTGGCCATTCGGCTATCCAGAGAGCAGGCAATTCGCCAAATCCTGGCGAATTGCCTGCACATACGGTGCCTGTTCGAGGGCAGTGAAATCCCCATAGAGAAGCAATGCTTCATCTATTGAAGAGAACACAAACCAGCAGTGAAAGGTTCCCGAAATGTCCTGCCATTCGGTGGTTTAATTCGGCAGGTTTAATCAGGCGATTCCCATAGGCTTCAATGTTAAAAATATTCCCGTTTTAATTCAATATCTAATAAACCGTTTATTATAATATTCTGCAGTAAAAAGTCTCTTTATTTATAGATTATTTTTTAGGATCCCTTAGGCATTTTTTTGGCAAAAAATTGTTTCGTTTTTTTAAAATCTTTTTTTCTTCTCCTGTAACAGCCCTTTTATTTATTTGTTTCACTTTTCAAAAATTCAAGCGTACTGTTTTTTTTTTCACTCCATTCGTCTGCGGTGTCGAGTTTTTCCGGCGGCGCTGTGATCGCGGCTACTCGGGTTTCTCCGGTGTGTTTGGCGGGGTTAATCCAGATGTTTCTGCGGGTTTCGGTGAGCGTTTGGGGAGTGATTGGCAGGCTTGCGGCGAGTGATCTGCGGGTTTTCCCTGCACTACGGGGGCCCTGCAGTGCCTGCCAAAGTCTTCCCAGCCAACTGGTTTTTTTTCTGACATTAGTAAGTTTATATATACAGGTGAAACTGGAAAAATTAGAATATGGAGCAAAAGTTCATTTATTTCAGTAATGCAACTTAAAAGGTGAAACTAATATATGAGACTCAGTTCAAGTCGATTTTGTGATAATTGTGATGATTCTGGTTACAGCTCATGAAAAGCCAAATCCACAATCTCAGAAAATGAGAATATTGTGATGCGGTGCAATATATTCTAGGCTCAAAGTGTCCCACTCTAATCAGCTAATTCAGCCGTAACACCTGCAAAGGGTTCCTGAGCCTTTAAATGGTCTCTCAGTCTGGTTCAGTAGGAATCACAATCATGGGAAAGTCTGCTGACCTGACAGTTGTGCAGAAAACCATCATTGACCCCTCCATAAGGAAGGAAAGCCTCAAAAGGTCATTGCAAAAGAAGTTGGATGTTCCCAAAGTGCTGTATCAAAACACATTAATAGAAAGTTATGTGGAAGAAAGAGGTGCACAAGCAGCAGGAATGACGCAGCCTGGAGAGGATTGTCAGGAAAAGGCCATTCAAAAGTGTTGGGGACTTTCACAAGGAGTGGACTGAGGCTGGAGTCACTGCATCAAGAGCCACCACACACAGACGGATCCTGGACATGGGCTTCAAATGACGTATTCCTCTTGTCAAGCTGCTCCTGAACAACAAACGTCAGCAGCGTCTTACCTGGGCTAAAGCAAAACACACCTGGTCTGTTGCTCAGTGGCTCCAAAGTCCTCTTTTCTGATGAGAGCAACTTTTGCATCTCATTTGGAAACCAAGGAGCCAGAGTATGGAGGAAGAATGGAGAGGACACCCACTGCAAGATGCTTGAAGTCCAGTGTGAAGTTTCCACAGTCTGTGTTGATTTGGGGAGCCATGTCATCTGCTGGTGTTGGTCCACTGTGCTTCATTAAGTCCAGGGTCATCGCAGCCGTCTACCAGGAGATTTTGGAGCACTTCATGCTTCCTTCCACTGACGAGCTTTATGGGGATGCTGACTTCATTTTCCAGCAGGACTTGGCACCTGCCCACACTGCCAAAAGCACCAAAACCTGCTTCAATGACCGTGGGATTACTGTGCTTGATTGGCCAGAAAACTCACCTGACCTGATCCCTTAGAGAATCTATTGCCAAGAGAAAGATGAACATTGAGACGGGACAATGCAGAAGAGCTGAAGGCCACTATTGAAGCATCCTGGTCTTCCATAACACCTCAGCAGTGCCACAGGCTGATAGCTTCCATTCACATTGCCGCATTGAGGCAGGAATTGCTGCAAACCAAGCACTGAGTACATCTGCAGCTTATACTTTTCACAGGTTCCATATTGTTCTATGTACAATCCTTGTTTTATTGATAACATGGAATATTCTCATTTTCTTGAGATTGTGGATTTGGGCTTTTCATGAGCTGTAACCAGAATCATCACAATTATCACAAATCACGGCTTGATCGATCTCGCTTTGCATCTAATGAGTCTCGTATATTACTTTCACCTTTTAACTCGCATTACTGAAATAAATCAACTTTTGCCCCATATTCTAATTTTTCGAGTTTCACCTGTATTTACTGTGTATATCTTATCTCATAGGTTTATCCATTGACAGTGTATAGTGATTGTATCTCTGTAAATAGTGACTGAATCTATATACACTGTCTGTATCTGTGTATAGTGTGACTGTATTTGGATATAGTGACTGTATGCTCAATTGGGTACTCATTCATGCTGCTCCCCGTGGGACCTACTGACTCCGGCACTATACCAAATGCTGATATGGACGCACCCCAGGGGACCTACTGACTGCCGAAATTATGCCGTATGGAACTAAAATATTTAAAATGGTCAGATGTTCTGCACAGTCCTGTATTGCCTGCAGAGCGGAGGCCTGTCGCTGTATGGGGGTGTATAGTGTTCAGACGCTCAGCACAGCCCCGCCTCGTGAATAAATTGCATTATATAAACATTTATTCACAGCTCATTTATTCACTCATCTGGTCACCTCGGGCGAGAGATAATTGACCCTGATAAGTCTGAACCTGGAGCTCAGTGTAATCTGTTCTGTGTGAGGATCTCCGTATGCAATAATTAGCCTGGCCACAGGACGGCTCTGAGTAAAACAGAACATCAACAGGGGAGCAGGGGCAGCCATAGGGGAAATACACAGGTTTAGGGGAGCAGGGACAGCCATAGGGGAAATACACAGGTTTAGGGGAAATACACAGGTTTAGGGGAGCAGGGGCAGCCATAGGGGAAATACACAGGTTTAGGGGAGCATGGACAGCCATAGGGGAAATACACAGGTTTAGGGGAAATACACAGGATTAGGGGAGCAGGGGCAGCCAGGGGAAATACACAGGTTTAGGGGAGCAGGGACAGCCATAGGGGAAATACACAGGTTTAGGGGAGCAGGGACAGCCAGGGGACACAGGTTTAGGGGAGCAGGGACAGCCATAGGGGAAATACCACAGGTTTAGGGGAGTAGGACAGCCATAGGGGAAATACACAGGTTTAGGGAGCAGGGACAGCCATAGGGGAAAATACACAGTTTAGGGGAGCAGGGGCAGCCATAGGGGAAATACACAGGTTTAGGGGAGCAGGGGCAGCCATAGGGGAAATACACAGGTTTAGGGGAGCAGGGACAGCTATAGGGGACATGCACAGCTTTAGGGGAAATACACAGGATTAGGGGAGTAGGGACAGCCATAGGGGAAATACACAGGTTTAGGGGAGCAGGGACAGCCATAGGGGAAATACACAGGTTTAGGGGAGCAGGGCTAGCTATAGGGGAAATGCACAGGTTTAGGGGAGCAGGGAAAGCCATAGGGGAAATGCACAGGTTTAGGGGGAATACACAGGTTTAGGGGAGCATGGACAGCCATAGGGGAAATACACAGGTTTAGGGGAGCAGGGAAAGCGATAGGGGAAATACACAGGTTTAGGGGAGCTGGGACAGCCATAGGGGAAATACACAGGTTTAGGGGAGCTGGGACAGCCATAGGGGAAATACACAGGTTTAGGGGAGCATGGACAGCCATAGGGGAAATACACAGGTTTAGGGGGCAGGGACAGCTATAGGGGAAATGCACAGGTTTAGGGGAGCAGGGAAAGCCATAGCGGAAATGCACAGGTTTAGGGAAATACACAGGTTTAGGGGAGCTGGGACAGCCATAGGGGAAATACACAGGTTTAGGGGAGCAGGGACAGCTATAGGGGAAATGCACAGGTTAGGGGAGCAGGGAAAGCCATAGGGGAAATGCACAGGTTTAGGGGAAATACCAGGTTTAGGGGAGCAGGGACAGCCATATGGGAAAATACAGTTTTAGGGAGCAGGGACAGCCATAGGGGAAATACACAGGTTTAGGGGAGCAGGGGCAGCCATAGGGGAAATACACAGGTTTAGGGGAGCAGGGGCAGCCATAGGGAAATACACAGGTTTAGGGGAGCAGGGGCAGCCATAGGGGAAAATGCACAGGTTTAGGGAAATACCCCAGGTTTAGGGGAGCAGGGACAGCCATATGGGAAATACAGTTTTAGGGGAGCAGGGACAGCCATAGGGGAAATACACAGGTTTAGGGGAGCAGGGGCAGCCATAGGGGAAATACACAGGTTTAGGGGAGCAGGGGCAGCCATAGGGGAAATACACAGGTTTAGGGGAGCAGGGGCAGCCATAGGGGAAATACACAGATTTAGGGGAGCAGGGACAGCTATAGGGGACATGCACAGGTTTAGGGGAAATATACAGGATTAGGGGAGCAGGGGCAGCCATAGGGGAAATACACAGGTTTAGGGGAAATACACAGGTTTAGGGGAGCAGGGGCAGCCATAGGGGAAATAAACAGGTTTAGGGGAGCAGGGACAGATATAGGGGACATGCACAGCTTTAGGGGAAATACACAGGATTAGGGGAGCAGGGGCAGCCATAGGGGAAATACACAGGTTTAGGGGAGCAGGGACAGCCATAGGGGAAATGCACAGGTTTAGGGGAAATACACAGGTTTAGGGGAGCAGGGACAGCCATAGGGGAAATACACAGGTTTAGGGGAAATACACAGGTTTAGGGGAGCAGGGGCAGCCATAGGGGAAATACACAGGTTTAGGGGAGCAGGGACAGCCATAGGGGAAATACACAGGTTTAGGGGAGCAGGGACAGCCATAGGGGAAATACACAGGTTAGGGGAGCAGGGACAGCCATAGGGGAAATACACAGGTTTAGGGAGCAGGGGCAGCCATAGGGAAATACACAGGTTTAGGGAGCAGGGCAGCCATAGGGGAAATACACAGGTTTAGGGGAGCAGGGACAGCTATAGGGGACATGCACAGCTTTAGGGGAAATGCACAGGATTAGGGGAGTAGGGACAGCCATAGGGAAAATACACAGGTTTAGGGGAGCAGGGACAGCCATAGGGAAATACACAGGTTTAGGGGAGCAGGGCTAGCTATAGGGGAAATGCACAGGTTTAGGGGAGCAGGGAAGCCATAGGGGAAATGCACAGGTTTAGGGGGAATACACAGGTTTAGGGGAGCATGGACAGCCATAGGGGAAATACACAGGTTTAGGGGAGCAGGGAAAGCGATAGGGGAAATACACAGGTTTAGGGGAGCTGGGACAGCCATAGGGGAAATGCACAGGTTTAGGGGAAATACCCAGGTTTAGGGGAGCAGGGACAGCCATATGGGAAATACAGTTTTAGGGGAGCAGGGACAGCCATAGGGGAAATACACAGGTTTAGGGGAGCAGGGGCAGCCATAGGGGAAATACACAGGTTTAGGGGAGCAGGGGCAGCCATAGGGGAAATACACAGATTTAGGGGAGCAGGGACAGCTATAGGGGACATGCACAGGTTTAGGGGAAATATACAGGATTAGGAGCAGGGGCAGCCATAGGGGAAATACACAGGTTTAGGGGAAATACACAGGTTTAGGGGAGCAGGGGCAGCCATAGGGGAAATAACAGGTTTAGGGGAGCAGGGACAGATATAGGGGACATGCACAGCTTTAGGGGAAATACACAGGATTAGGGGAGCAGGGGCAGCCATAGGGGAAATAAACAGGTTTAGGGGAGCAGGGACAGATATAGGGGACATGCACAGCTTTAGGGGAAATACACAGGTTTAGGGGAGCAGGGACAGCCATAGGGGAAATACACAGGTTTAGGGGAGCTGGGACAGCCATAGGGGAAATACACAGGTTTAGGGGAGCTGGGACAGCCATAGGGGAAATACACAGGTTTAGGGGAGCATGGACAGCCATAGGGGAAATACACAGGTTTAGGGGAGCAGGGACAGCTATAGGGGAAATACACAGGTTTAGGGGAGCAGGGACAGCCATAGGGGAAATACACAGGTTTAGGGGAGCAGGGACAGCTATAGGGGAAATGCACAGGTTTAGGGGAGCAGGGAAAGCCATAGGGGAAATGCACAGGTTTAGGGGAAATACCCAGGTTTAGGGGAGCAGGGACAGCCATATGGGAAATACAGTTTTAGGGGAGCAGGGACAGCCATAGGGAAAATACACAGGTTTAGGGGAGCAGGGACAGCCATAGGGGAAATACACAGGTTTATGGGGAGCAGGGACAGCCATAGGGGAAATACACAGGTTTAGGGGAAATACACAGGTTTAGGGGAGCAGGGACAGCTATAGGGGACATGCACAGCTTTAGGGGAAATACACAGGATTAGGGGAGCAGGGGCAGCCATAGGGGAAATACACAGGTTTAGGGGTGCAGGGACAGCCATAGGGGAAATACACAGGTTTAGGGGAGCAGGGCTAGCTATAGGGGAAATGCACAGGTTTAGGGGAGCAGGGAAAGCCATAGGGGAAATGCACAGGTTTAGGGGAAATACACAGGTTTAGGGGAACTGGGACAGCCATAGGGGAAATACACAGGTTTAGGGGAGCTGGGACAGCCATAGGGGGAATACACAGGTTTAGGGGAGCAGGGACAGCCATAGGGGAAATACACAGGTTTAGGGGAGCAGGGACAGCCATAGGGGAAATACACAGGTTTAGGGGAGCAGGGACAGCCATAGGGGAAATACACAGGTTTAGGGGAGCAGGGACAGCTATAGGGGAAATGCACAGGTTTAGGGGAGCAGGGAAAGCCATAGGGGAAATGCACAGGTTTAGGGGAAATACCCAGGTTTAGGGGAGCAGGGACAGCCATATGGGAAATACACAGTTTTAGGGGAGCAGGGACAGCCATATGGAAAATACACAGGTTTAGGGGAGCAGGGACAGCCATAGGGGAAATACATAGGTTTAGGGGAGCAGGAACAGTCATAGGGGAAATACACAGGTTTAGGGGAGCAGGGACAGCCATAGGGGAAATGCACAGGTTTAGGGGAGCAGGGACAGCCTTTTTTGGGAAATACACAGGTTTAGGGGAGTAGGGACAGCCATAGGGGAAATACACAGGTTTAGGGGAGCAGGAACAGTCATAGGGGAAATGCACAGGTTTAGGGGAGCAGGGACAGCCTTTTTTGGGAAATACACAGGTTTAGGGGAGTAGGGACAGCCATAGGGGAAATACACAGGTTTAGGGGAGCAGGGACAGCCATAGGGGAAATACACAGGTTTGGGAGAGCAGGAACAGTCATAGGGGAAATGCACAGGTTTAAGGGGAGCAGGGACAGCCTTTTTGGGAAATACACAGGTTTTAGGGGAGTAGGGACAGCCATAGGGGAAATACACAGGTTTAGGGGAGCAGGGACAGCCATAGGGGAAATACACAGGTTTAGGGGAGTAGGGACAGCCATAGGGGAAATACACAGGTTTAGGGGAGCAGGGACAGCCATAGGGGAAATGCACAGGTTTAGGGGAGCAGGGACAGCCTTTTTTGGGAAATACACAGGTTTAGGGGAGTAGGGACAGCCATAGGGGAAATACACAGGTTTAGGGGAGCAGGGACAGCCATAGGGGAAATACACAGGTTTAGGGGAGCAGGGACAGCCATAGGGGAAATACACAGGTTTAGGGGAGTAAGGACAGCCATAGGGGAAATACATAGGTTTATGGGAGCAGGGACAGCCTGTTGGGAAATACAAAGGTTTAGACGTGTAGAGACAGTGTTAGGAGAGGTTTAAGGTTGCAGTAACAGGCATTGGACAGGAACAGATTTACAGGCCAGAAAAAGAAAAGGGGTGAAAGCTGCAGGTTGAAGAAGCTAAATAAATACAGCATATTAACAGTTCAGGAGTGCAGGGACAGAATCAGGTTTGCAGAGGCATTTCTGGGGGTGCATAGCCAGCATTGAGTGTGCATGCATGGGTTTAGAGGTGTAATATAAGGGTGCAGGGAGAAGAGTAATGACTGGAATATACTTGATGAAAAAGGTTTAAGTAAGCAGTGACAGGAACAGTTTTAGGGGTGCAGAGACTGGTCGGATTGTGTGTGGTAGAGGGGACTTACATAGGACCAAGTGAAATAGAGAAGGCGGGACATGTTTACGAGTGCAGGGACAGGACTAGGTGGAGGAATGGCAGGCGTTGATAGGTGTAACCTTGTAGGTTTTGCCTGTTAAAATAATGGCTGGAATTACGGGGAGTAAGCTTTGTTACGGGGAGTAACGCTTTCTTACGGCGAGTAACGCTTTCTTACGGGGAGTAACGCTTTCTTACGGGGAGTAACGCTTTCTTACGGGGAGTAACGCTTTCTTACGGGGAGTAACGCTTTGTTACGGGGAGTAACGCTTTCTTACGGCGAGTAACGCTTTGTTACGGGGAGTAACGCTTTGTTGCGGGGAGTAAGCTTTGTTACGTGGAGTTAAGCTTTCTTACGGCGAGTAACGCTTTCTTACGGCGAGTAACGCTTTGTTACGGCGAGTAACGCTGGCTTTGTTACGGCGAGTAACGCTGGCTTTGTTACAGCGAGTAACGCTGGCTTTGTTACAGCGAGTAACGCTGGCTTTGTTACGGCGAGTAACGCTGGCTTTGTTATGGCTAGTAACGCTTTGTTATGGCTAGTAACGCTTTGTTATGGCTAGTAACGCTTTGTTACGGCTAGTAACGCTTTGTTACGGCTAGTAATGCTTTGTTATGGCTAGTAACGTATAACGCAAAACTTTGAGCCCTGTATTTTAAATTTCCTGCAGACCACATTTGGCCTTTGATTCTTGATCCCTGCGTCTCGTGACGTCTCGTGGTCCCTGCGTCTCGTGACGTCTCGTGGTCCCTGCGTCTCGTGACGTCTCGTGGTCCCTGCGTCTCGTGACGTCTCGTGGTCCCTGCGTCTCGTGACGTCTCGTGGTCCCTGCGTCTCGTGACGTCTCGTGACGTCTCGTGGTCCCTGCGTCTCGTGATGTCTCGTGACGTCTCGTGGTCCCTGCGTCTCGTGACGTCTCGTGACGTCTCGTGGTCCCTGCGTCTCGTGACGTCTCGTGGTCCCTGCGTCTCGTGACGTCTCGTAGTCCCTGCGTCTCGTGACGTCTCGTGACGTCTCGTGGTCCCTGCGTCTCGTGACGTCTCGTGACGTCTCGTGGTCCCTGCGTCTCGTGGCGTCTCGTGGTCCCTGCGTCTCGTGACGTCTCGTGACGTCTCGTGATGTCTCGTGGTCCCTGCGTCTCGTGACGCAGTCTGCTGATACCTGGTTCTATATAAACACGTCTCTGCACACACTGATATCATGGATCCTTCTCCTGGTCACTAGGCCGTACCTGTAATGTTCAGTTTATAGGGGGATATCCCTGTGCTTCTTGGTGGTCCTCTGCATTCTCTAACACTGCCCATGTGTCACCATACAGAGCAGTGTGCCCTCAATACGATGGAGAGCTCCGGATCCTCCTCCACAGCCACAGAAAGCTTTGCCCCGGCATTCCAGAAGGGCCTGAATGATCTCCAGGTCATGGATGGAAGTAATGTGGTGATGAAAGTGGAAGTTTCAGGTGGGTAAAGTGGATTTAACTGGGATCTAATGAACTTCTAATCCGTGGGGAGCAGCAGTCTCCAGTGAGTGGTCTGAAAGTAAACCTTGCACCCTAAAAAGCCCCACACAGCACCCCATCCAAATCAGAGAGGGGGACCTCACGAGACCTATATTGTGCAATATTTTACCATTTATAAACATATAATGTATAGCTTTTAATGTATTTATGAATCTGGGGGAGACGCAGAAGAGGTTCTGGGGCCCGAGGTACTAAGTCCTGGATTATTCTTATGTTTTTTTTGGGGATCTATTTGTGTGGGAGTTAATGGAATCCGAGTCCGTTCGGCGTGCGGGAATCTGCCTGTAATTAGCTCTTTATTTAATCACAAAGCAGATGTTTGAGCCAAAAATGGTCTGAAAGATAAACCGTAAGAGAAACACGTGCTACAATGTAACAGCTCAACCATATCCTGCTACACACAGACCGTACCCCAAGAGACCCCCACCCCTGCCCTCAATGTATGCATCTGAAATAACATGAAAAGATATCGTCCAGAAACGCTGTGATTATCACATCCGCTGACGGCAATCAAGCTCTTCTGGTAATTAATGCCCCCCCCCCCCCTGTTACTGATCAGGGTTATACAACCTCTGGAACATCCAGGTTAGAAAAGGTTAAATTCAGAAAATGGACAACATCAGTGACCATAATGTGTGCCCCCACATCATGACCTAACGTATCTCGCCCCACATCCACTCCTCTAATGCCCCCCAAATTCATGACCTAAAACTGACCCTGCACATCCATGACCCTAACTTGCCCTCCCCACTTCCACAACCCTAATGTTCCCCCCCCACCTTCACCACCTCTAAGTGGACCCCCACATCATGACCCCAGAATTAGTCTCCCTTACACGGCACAGCTTGTGTGGTCCTGTATGTGACCCTGGCGCAGCCGCTGAGTAATTCCCATTGTTTGTGCCGCTTGTTCTGTCCTCAGCTCGCCCTCCCGCCGACGTTATCTGGTTCCACAATGGGAAAGAGATCGAGGAGTCGGAGGATTTCCACTTTGAGCAGACGGATGACCAGTACAGTCTGTGTATCCAGGAGGTGTTCCCTGAAGACACCGGGACCTACACGTGTGAGGCTTGGAATGCAGTGGGACACGCCAGGACTGAGGCCACGCTAACTGTGCAAGGTGGGAACATGAATGATTGTGTGGAAATATCTCCCCTCATCCTCCAGCATGAGACCAGGGCTCTATTCCATAGTGAACGCAAAGTTTAGTGTTGAGATATGGAAGTGTTAACGCCAGGATAAGTGACTTTAACGCATTCCCCCATATTACCTTCCTGACGCTACCCCCGTTAGTGCATTATTTTTTGAGCGAGCTTGCGTGAGTCTCCTGTACTTTACGCATCCTATACTTAACATGGAGAGCCAATCAGTAATTAGCGCTGGGATAAGTAAGGGATTACAGAGTGTTAACAGTAATTACCCAGCGACAGAAAGTTTAACGACACCTAAACCTGCTACATGCGTCCACATTTGCAAAATGATTTAACACCCCCTAAACCCCCCCCCCGAAAATATCGAATAATCAACTCTGATCCCGCAGTGAGAATGGTGGCCTGATCTGCTGCTTCATGTCACCGGGAGCAGCGTGAGACTGGAGGCAATTCGTTCCCAGCCTCCCTTCGCGATCACTCTGCTGCGCGTTGTCACGAGAGCGAGATTGTGCCGGGCTCGCGGCCCGGAAGCAAAACCTCCATGTAGTCCTATGGATTTCAGGAGATGATACTCACGGCGGCGCAAAAGCACTACTAGGAGTATCCCAGCAGTTAGCACGGCATTCCAGAGCGAGGTGCTCCGCAACGCCTGCCCCGGAATATTGCGGTAAAATGGAAACCTGCAGGCGCACATTATCCACCTTGGTGTCCCCATTTTAGCAAAGACTAGGGAATAGGGCACTCAGTATGGAGCACATGGTCGTCACCGAATGACAAATCTGCACCCCGAGATCCAGTAACATTGTGAATAAACCTGATGGGCATCACATGAAAACCCAGGAAAACATATTCACATGCAACTCCGCGAGGGTTCTACTAAAATGTTTTGTTTTTTCACCTAAACAGCAACATTTTCAAATCACCCGCCCTATGAGGGTCTAAAGCAGTGCTCCCCAACCCTGGTCCTCACGTCCCCCTAAGACTAGGGTCAGACGAAAGCATTTTTCCCCGCGAATGTGAAAAAGTGCGTCCGAACGCATTGACGTATTTTTTCACGGAATGCGCAAAAACGGTCAGACGACACGCATTTTCGGGCGTGATTTTGTACGAATAAAACTCTTTTTGCGTCTGGACGTTATGTAGGCTGGACATTAGCAGCGTCTGACATCTAATCACGCAAACACGCCGCTATGCCGCAGCTGCGCACTCAGTACGTCAGTACTAGCGGTTCAGCGTTCTCAGAAAAATGCGTTCAGATTCCACTTGCGTTGCACGGCCATAAATCGTATATTGGCCGTCATCTGCTGCTAGTGCGGCCGTAATTATGTGCACCAGAACGCACGTTAAAAGTGCGCTGGTCTGACCCCAGCCTAACAGGCTGCAGGTTTTAAGGATCCCCTTTGGGAAATTCAGACAGAATCCTGCAATCACTGAACAGCAAATCCTATCACCTGTGCTGTGCTTCCGATATCCTGCAAACCTGGCCTGTTAGGAAAACCTGAGTTGTAGGGTTGTAAACCAGTGGTTTAATGAATCCTGCAGCTCCTCCTCACACTATAACAAACCCTGCAGCTCCTCCTCACACTATAACAAACCCTGCAGCTCCCCCTCACACTATAACAAACCCTGCAGCTCCTCCTCACACTATAACAAACCCTGCAGCTCCTCCTCACACTATAACAAACCCTGCAGCTCCTCCTCACACTATAACAAACCCTGCAGCTCCCCCTCACACTATAACAAACCCTGCAGCTCCTCCTCACACTATAACAAACCCTGCAGCTCCCCCTCACACTATAACAAACCCTGCAGCTCCTCCTCACACTATAACAAACCCTGCAGCTCCCCCTCACACTATAACAAACCCTGCAGCTCCTCCTCACACTATAACAAACCCTGCAGCTCCTCCTCACACTATAACAAACCCTGCAGCTCCCCTCACACTATAACAAACCCTGCAGCTCCTCCTCACACTATAACCAAACCCTGCAGCTCCTCCTCACACTATAACAAACCCTGCAGCTCCTCCTCACACTATAACAAACCCTGCAGCTCCTCCTCACACTATAACAAACCCTGCAGCTCACTCCTCACACTATAACAAACCCTGCAGCTCCTCCTCACACTATAACAAACCCTGCAGCTCCCCCTCACACTATAACAAACCCTGCAGCTCCTCCTCACACTATAACAAACCCTGCAGCTCCTCCTCACACTATAACAAACCCTGCAGCTCCCCTCACACTATAACAACCCTGCAGCTCCCCCTCACACTATAACAAAACCCTGCAGCTCCTCCTTCACACTATAACAAACCCTGCAGGCTCCTCCTCACACTTATAACAAACCCTGCAGCTCCTCTCACACTATAACAAACCCTGCAGCTCCCCCTCACACTATTAACAACCCTGCAGCTCCCCCTCACACTATAACAAACCCTGCAGCTCCTCCTCACACTATAACAAACCCTGCAGCCCCCCTCACACTATAACAAACCCTGCAGCTCCTCCTCACACTATAACAAACCTGCAAGCTCCTCCTCACACTATAACAAACCCTGCAGCTCCTCCTCACACTATAACAAACCCTGCAGCTCCTCCTCACACTATAACAAACCCTGCAGCTCCTCCTCACACGTATAACAAACCCTGCAGCTCCCCCTCACACTATAACAAACCCTGCAGCTCCTCCTCACACAATATAACAAACCCTGCAGCTCCTCCTCACACTATAACAAACCCTGCAGCTCCTCCTCACACTATAACAAACCCTGCAGCTCCTCCTCACACAATATAACAAACCCTGCAGCTCCCCCCTCACACTATAACAAACCCTGCAGCTCCCCCTCACACTAACAACTATAACAAACCCTCCTCACACTCACAACCTCACTCCTCCACACTAAACAAACCCTGCAGCTCCTCCTCACACTATAAAAACCCTGCAGCTCCCCCTCACACGTATAACAAACCCCTCCAGGCCTCCACCCTGCACACCTGCTCTGTTATAACAAACCCTGCAGCTCCTCCTCACACTATAACAAACCCTGCAGCTCCTCCTCACACTATAAAAACCCCTGCAGCTCCTCCTCACACTATAACAAACCCTGCAGCTCCTCCTCACACTATAACAACAAACCCTGCAGCTCCCCCCACACTATAACAAACCCTGCAGCTCCTCCTCACACTATAACAAAACCTGCAGCTCCTCCTCACACTATAACAAACCCTGCAGCTCTCCCCCTCACACTATAACAAACCCTGCAGCTCCCCCTCACACTATAACAAACCCTGCAGCTCCTCCTCACACTATAACAAACCCTCAGCTCCGCCCCACACTATAAACAAAACCCTGCAGCTCCCCCTCACACTATAACAAAACCCTGCAGCTCCTCCTCACACTATAACAAACCCTGCAGCTCCTCCTCACACGTTAAACAAACCCTGCAGCTCCTCCTCACACTATAACAAACCCTGCAGCTCCTCCTCACACTATAACAAACCCTGCAGCTCCTCCTCACACTATAACAAACCCTGCAGCTCCTCCTCACACATTATAACAAACCCTGCAGCTCCTCCTCACACTATACAAAACCCTGCAGCTCCTCCTCACACAGATCAACAAACCCTCAGCTCCCCCTCACACTATAACAAACCTGCAGCTCTCCTCCTCACACTATAACAAACCTGCAGCTCCTCCTCACACTATAACAAACCCTGCAGCTCCTCCTCACATATAACAAACCCTGCAGCTCCTCCTCACACTATAACAAACCCTGCAGCTCCCCCTCACACTATAACAAACCCTGCAGCTCCCACCTCACACTATAACAAACCCTGCAGCTCCTCCTCACACTATAACAAACCCTGCAGCTCCCCCTCACACTATAACAAACCCTGCAGCTCCTCCTCACACTATAACAAACCCTGCAGCTCCCCCTCACACTATAACAAACCCTGCAGCTCCCCCTCACACTATAACAAACCCTGCAGCTCCTCCTCACACTATAACAAACCCTGCAGCTCCGCCTCACACTATAACAAACCTGCAGCTCCACCTCAACACTATAACAAACCCTGCAAGCTCCTCCTCACACTATAACAAACCCTGCAGCTCCCCCTCACACTATAACAAACCCTGCAGCTCCTCCTCACACTATAACAAACCCTGCAGCTCCTCCTCACACTATAACAAACCCTGCAGCTCCTCCTCACACTATAACAAACCCTGCAGCTCCCCTCACACTATAACAAACCCTGCAGCTCCCCCTCACACTATAACAAACCCTGCAGCTCCCCCCTCACACTATAACAAACCCTGCAGCTTCCCCCTCACACTATAACAAACCTGCAGCTCCTCCTCACACTATAACAAACCCTGCAGCTCCTCCCTCACACTATAAACAAACCCTGCAGCTCCTCCTCACACTATAACAAACCCTGGCAGCTCCTCCTCACACTATAACAAACCCTGCAGCTCCTCCTCACACTATAACAAAACCCTGCAGCTCCTCCTCACACTATAACAAACCCTGCAGCTCCTCCTTCACACTATAACAAACCCTGCAGCTCCTCCTCACACTATAACAAACCCTGCAGCTCCTCCTCACACTATAACAAACCCTGCAGCTCCTCCTCACACTATAACAAACCTGCAGCTCCTCCTCACACTATAACAAACCCTGCAGCTCCTCCTCACACTATAACAAACCCTGCAGCTCCGCCTCACACTAAACAAACCCTGCAGCTCCGCCTCACACTTATAACAAAACCCTGGCAGCTCCTCCTCACACTATAACAAACCCTGCAGCTCCTCCTCACACTATAACAAACCCTGCCAGCTCCTCCTCACACTATAACAAACCCTGCAGCTCCCCCTCACCACTATAACAAACCCTGCAGCTCCCCTCCTCACACTAT
>RXON01000885.1:0-85664 GCA_009667805.1 Leptobrachium leishanense | reverse complement strand
ATTCCATTTTTAATTTCTCACTTTTTACGGTCTATTAATTATCCCGCATATATTATTAATATTTTTAATAATTAATAAATTTTATCTTCTTTTTTAGTCCCCTCCCTCCTCTCCTCTTTATTTATTTATCTATTAGGATTCCTTCACCGATATTTAAATAATCTAATTAAAATCCTTAAACCAATAACCCTCAGGTACCAATAAATCGACATTTGGCCATTAACGCTGATATTCCGGAATACAAATCCCCATCCCCTTCCCCCTTTTATCTTTTATAGGGTTGCACCGATACCGATACTAGTATCGATATCGGTGCCGATACCGGGTACTGCAGGAGTACTTGGTACTCGTGCAGTACCCCCGATATTTTTTTCCGATACCGGAAGCTGGCATTGAGCCGGCTTGCCGGTATCCGAGGGGCTGCGGCGGCTGTCCGAATGCTCTATCGGCATTCGGACAGGCCCTGCAGCTGCTCATCTAACTTTATTTAATACTTACCTTCCTGAGCGACGCCGGTAAAGTCTTCGCGCGCGGGACCATGTGATCGCGGCTGGGGTCCTTCCAACGAGCGCGCGCGCGGAAACTTTCCCGGCGTCGCTGAAGGAAGGTAAGTATGAGCGGAGAGTGGGGGGATCCATGAGCAAGGGGGGCATATCCATGAGCAAGGGGGGCATATCCATGAGCAGGGGGAGCATATCCATGAGCAGGGGGGGCATATCCATGAGCAGGGGGGGCATATCCATGAGCAGGGGGGGCATATCCATGAGCTGGGGGGCATATCCATGAGCAGGGGGGGCATATCTATGAGCAGGGGGGCATATCCATGAGCTGGGGGGCATATCCATGAGCAAGGGGGCATATCCATGAGCAGGGGGACATATCCATGAGCAGGGGGACATATCCATGAGCAGGGGGGGCATATCCATGAGCTGGGGGGCATATCCATGAGCAGGGGGGGCATATCCATGAGCAGGGGGGCATATCCATGAGCAGGGGGACATATCCATGAGCAGGGGGGCATATCCATGAGCAGGGGGGCATATCCATGAGCAAGGGGGCATATCCATGAGCAGGGGGGGCATATCCATGAGCAGGGGGGCATATCCATGAGCAAGGGGGCATATCCATGAGCAGGGGGGCATATCCATTAGCAGGGGGGCAATTATCCATGAGCTGGGGGGCAATTATCCATGAGCTGGGGTCAGGATATCCATGAGCTGGGGCAAATCCATGAGACCTGGGGGCTTTATAGGAGGTCTGTTCTTATTGGAAAGCGTCACATGACATAAAATAAAAGTATCGGTAATTGGTATCGGTGAGTACTTGAACAAAAGTATCGGTACTCGTACTCGGTCTTAAAAAAGTGGTATCGGTGCATCCCTAATCTTTTACTGTTCTAAATGCATCTTTATTAGGGCAAACAGAAGTGAGCTTGATCCTTAAGTTGGATACTGTGTAACCCCAAGATCCCAATAATAATTCTGATCTTTGTCACTTTCTGAATTAATTTTTTTACCTTTAGATCAAGACCCCATGCGTCATTATTTACAATTATCTGCTGCACATATTGCCACTCACCAACTTGGCTATACAGATGCCGACCCCAACCGCACCTGATCATTTTATCAATATACTAACTTTTAATTCCGTATTATGTACGTATTTTAACCAATTGGCAGATATGTGTATCCAAGTTACATGCAATTCTTCTCTTTATTTAGTCACTGCGGAACTCTCTATGACCGTGGGTCTCATAGGAGGTATATAATTTTTATGTATATATTTCCATTCGTTTTATGTATATATCGGTTTAAACACTAGCTTGTGCAAATCAATGAATTAATGGAGACCAGCACCCACAGTCCACACCGTGCGGAGTATGTGAACATTTGGTCCCCATGCAGTGTGATCTCCCTGACAGAGACTGCTTGTGTGTGTGCAAGGTCCCATTCCAGCTAAATTTTAAGCCAGCGCGAAGATCCTGACTTCACATCCCTCTGAAATTATGGCCAGCATCGCGATCCACCGAATGGAACGCAAACAAACGGTGGAACGCAGATCCAAAATGGCCGCGACGCAGACTGATGACGCGATTCACACCATGTGACCGCAATACCACACAAACCCGGAAGTTGGACATTTTTAATGGGAAAAATACAGGAAATGAACTTCAAATAAAAAGGAGACCCCTGGAAAGCCTCAGATCCCCCATTTTACTTATTCTATCGACCGAGGAAGGCGCAGATAGCGCCGAAACGCGTCTCGAGATACTACCATCCCCCCCTCCACCATCTATATTGATTGTAATTGATTGCATTTGTAATCCATGTATTTTATTGAATAAATCCCTATCCGAGTACATAGGAGTATCTGGTTACTGAACCTATACTGGTAATTCAAACCAACCTGATCAGGCCGGTTCTCCAGGATCCACCACGGACACCGCAACCTGCACCTAAAGAAACAGCTAAGAGGGGTCCAGGTACTCACCATCAAGCAGTACCACACGCACAACGGTTGAGCCTGGAGTGATAAGGCTCCCAAATCGGTGAGTGTAACCAACCTCCCTCTTATTATAGCAAGTCAGTAACCACTGATGCTGTGCCATGAGAGCACTCTTTTTCCCCTTTTTTATGTCTCTCCACCTGAGGTGAAGGCGTTATATTAAAGAAGGGCAGTGGTCACCCTATAGTTGACACCAGGCGTTTCACTCCAGAGCCCGGATTTAAGCGGCTCTGGCTCCTGTAAGTGCGCAATTTTTGAGCACCAGAGATTTCACCAATACCAAAACGTTGCTGCACTATTGTTATTTCTTTTCTCTCTCCCCCGTTCTTTATCTCCCATTTGAGTGGAGTTAATCAACGTTATAGGAGGAGCCGCCACATCAAGCATAAGGCAGAGCACGTTTAGTGCATATTCTGCTATCTTAGGATCTCTGGAAAACAAAGACATTAAGGACAATAGACCTTCAATACACACAGGAAATCAGTGTAAGGTCATTTTTGTATACTCACCAATAGACGTCAAGTATCTATACTCAGACTGCACCGGTCACCATAACGCCGATGCGGATATCTGTACCACCTTCTTTTCAGTATCTATCAACGTGCTGTGCTAGCTCTCTCCATGCACCCAGGTTGTCACTGTTGCACTTTAATAATGCATACATTGTTGCACTTTAATATTGCATAAATTGTTGCACCTTATATTGCATAAACTGTTGCACTTTATATCACACCAATTGTGACATTAGCACTTTATCTTAAATTTGCACCAGTTAAGCTGCATTTATACGAACCCTAAGGATTTACACGCATCTATTGGTTCATAAGTACGGCATTGTGATTTGTTGTACACAATTGTTGTGCCACTAGGAACCCCCCTCTTCTTTTCCTCTATTGATATTTGCACACCCAATTCGAGAGTCTGTGCTATTTCCTAGACGGCAGCAAACTAAAACAAGCACCCACACCTAGACAAGAGCGCCCATACCGACCTCCCTCCTTTCCAATCAATCCAATCAATCCAGTCAATAACAGCCTGAAGTCTGGAACGCATAGACATCACCAGACGCTGGGTTTCATCCCTGGTGATGCTCTGCCAGGCCTCTACTGCAACTGTCTTCAGTTCCTGCTTGTTCTTGGGGCATTTCCCTTCAGTAAGTGAAATGCATGCTCAATGGGATTCAGGTCAGGTGATTGACTTGGCCATTGCATAACATTCCACTTCTGTCCCTTCAAAAACTCTTTGCTTGCTTTTGCAGTATGCTTTGGGTCATTGTCCATCTGCACTGTGAAGCGCCGTCCAATGAGTTCTGCAGCATTTGGCTGAATGTGAGCAGATAATATTGCCCGAAACACTTCAGAATTCATCCTGCTGCTTTTGTCAGCAGTCACATCATCAATAAATACAAGAGAACCAGTTCCACTGGCAGCCATATATGCCCACGCCATGACACTACCACCACCATGCTTCACTGATGAGGTGGTATGCTTAGGATCATGAGCAGTTCCTTTCCTTCTCCATACTCTTCTCTTCCCATCACTCTGGTACATGTTGATCTTGGTCTCATCTGTCCATAGGATCTTGTTCCAGAACTGTGAAGGCTTTGTTAGGTGTTGTTTGGCAAACTCTAATCTGGCCTTCCTGTTTTTGAGACTCACCAATGGTTTACATCTTGTGGTGAACCCTCTGTATTCACTCTGGTGAAGTCTTCTCTTGATTGTTGACTTTGACACACATACACCTACCTCCTGGAGAGTGTTCTTGATCTGGCCAACTGTTGTGACGGGTATTTTCTTCACAGGGAAAGAATTCTTTGGTCATCCACCACAGTTGTTTTCCGTGGTCTCCCGGGTCTTTTGGTGTTGCTGAGCTCACGGTGCTTTCCTTCTTTTTGAGAATGTTCCAAACAGTTGTTTTGGCCACTCCTAATGTTCTTGCTATCTCTCTGATGGGTTTGTTTTGTTTCTACAGCCTAATGATGGCTTGCTTCACTGATAGTGACAGTTATTTGGATCTCATCTTGAGAGTTGACAGCAACAGATTCCAAATGCAAATAGCACACTTGAAATGAACTCTGGGCCTTTTATCTGCACATTGTAATTGGGGTAATGAGGGAATATCACACGCCTGGACATGGAACAGCTGAGAAGCCAATTGTCCCATTACTTTTGGTCCCTTAACAAGTGGGAGGCACATCTGCAAACTGCTGTAAGTCCTACACCGTTCACCGGAGTTGGATGTATATACCCTCAAATTAAAGCTGACAGTCTGCAGTTAAAGCACATTGTGTTTGTTTCATTCCAACTCCATTGTGGTGGTGTATAGAGCCAAAGATGTTAGAATTGTGACGATGTCCCAATATTTCTGGACCTGACTGTACTACCTGCCGGGTATCAGAGCAGGCCATCAGCCATACGATACACAATACAACTACGCCCTCACGAATTACAGGCAAAAAAGCTTAACCCGGCAGGTAGTACAGGGCAAGGACAACTGTTAAAAAACCTCCCTTCTCGACGTGTTTCATCGCTTACCAACTGCGGCTTTATCAAGAGATGTCGTCCACTTTATTGCTCATCCTTAAATAGGGGCAACCTTTCGAAACTGCCGATATCTGAATCCGTACCAGCTGTGTACCTCCTCCTTCTGACGGAGCGCGTCCTCAGAGGGAGGCTCTTTAACAGTTGTCTTTGTCATGTACTACCTGCCGGATTAAGCTTTTTTGCCCCTAATTAATCGGGGCGTAGTTGTATTGTGTATCGTATGGCCGATGGCCTTTGATACTCAGTGTTGTTTTGGGCTTTGAGCTGCTCTATATATATATATTTTCCTTGAATGCCATATCTCAGCTAATATATCCAGTGTATGGAATGCCCAATGGAGTATTAACTCACTATCCCTCACAATACATATAGATGGCATTAAATGCTGGGTATACACATTTTTTGAATATCTCTCTGTTCTTGAACATGTTATGATACCAATCTAATACCCTTTCTTACGGCATGGTACCCTATCCTTTGAATGGAGGGGTTCATTTCACTTCATTTATGTGTGATTTTATGCGTTCGTGGAGTGGCTGTAATGTACACGTTAATAAAGTTTATAAATAGGTAGCCGGTGTCTACCCTGGTTTTTTTTTTTTTTATATATACAATTGGGTAAAGCCCTTTTTAGACACTGGTTCTATCAATTCCCCAGTGGTCTTGTTGTTATTTCTTGTG
Source organism: Leptobrachium leishanense (assembly GCA_009667805.1). Classification (NCBI taxonomy): domain Eukaryota; kingdom Metazoa; phylum Chordata; class Amphibia; order Anura; family Megophryidae; genus Leptobrachium; species Leptobrachium leishanense. Next base: position 79,935 of record RXON01000885.1, on the reverse strand, counting down.
ATTCTAATATACAATCAGTTATCCTGAGTGTAACAGCGCCATCTACAGATCAGGTGCCTATTGCATCTTTATATAGTACAGCACATACTGCTGTATTCCCAACATGGAAAGGAGAGGGAAAGGACAAACAACAGACAAACGCACTAATACAGATAACAAGCTGGGCAAGAGGATATCAGGAGAAATCAGGTAGGTATAGTCAAACCTGGTTCAAATGGGAGCTAGACGTACTAAATCCAAAACCAAAGACGAGTTAAAAAGAAAACCAGAAATACACCACCCATAAATTCCCCCAATACCTTTACCAATACCGAAAGCCAGCACTGGGCTGGCTTTCCAGTCGGTATCCAGAGGGCTGGCAGATTGCACTAACACTGTTAGTGCATTCTGTCAGGCTCCTCCGATTAGCCGCGTCCCAGCGAGCGGCCTCTGGCTTATGAAGGTTGTAAAGCAGACTCGCGAGATCTTGCAGATTTCTTGAGATCTCGTGTGCTCTGCAAGATCTTGCAAGAGCGCAGCTGGAGGCCACATTCCAACCTTCACAAGCTGGAGGTCGCTTACTCGGAGGTGGCCAGCTGGAGGGTCCTGGCTGTTAGTGCATTCTGCCAGCCACCCGTGTCTGAGATTTGTGTGTAGGTGTACATATAAATATACACACACGCACATGTGTCTGAGGGTAGACATGTATCCGACGTCTGGGTATACATGTATCTGAGGTCTGGTGTCAGGGTATACATGTATCTGAGGTCTGGTGTGTGTGTGAGTGTGGTCAGGGTGTGTGCAGGCCTGTGCAGTGGGTAAATGCGGTGTCTGATCATACATTTCAATACTAACATAAATTGGACAGACTTTCAGCAAAATCCTAAAGTATTTATTGGAAAGCAGTCACATGACATTAAATAAAAGTATCAGTACACAGTATCAGTAAGTACCTAAAAAAAAGTATCGCTACTCGTATTCTGCCTTTAAAAAAATGGTATAAATGAATCCCTACTTATAGCTGTCTTATAACTCAGAGAGCGGAGTAGCTGTCTAACAAAGAGGGCCACTCGCATTTCAACCCCATCACTGCGGAAGACGTGTGTGTGGAACATCATGGGATTCTCATGCTATATGCGGAGGACGTTCCCCACAATTCTTCCACTAGCGGGGCTCTCCTCCGGATACTCACCTCCCTCCTCCAAGGTCCCGCGGTGATCTGACTTTCTGACTTCATGGAGGTCAAACACTGCTTTATTCCCCCTCCCGGGAAAGACTGACATAGTTGCGACAGGCGCGATGATGTCAGTTTCAGGCAGCCCCCCCACGACAAAGCCAAAAGAGCACCTGAAAACCTTTGGGTGCCTCTCCCTCCCGTTTGGGAGGAGATACAAGAGAAAGAGATGCACCGCTGGAAAGGGCAGAGTCTACCCTTTGCAGCGCTGCCTCTCTTCAACCCCTGAGGTGTTGATCCGCAATCCGGCGCTGAATGCCTTCGGGGCCTTCCCCGCCCACTGAATAAAGCTTCTGGATCCTCTCCCCGCCCACTGACATCATCACACATGGCGCGATGTCAGTGTGAGCATTAACCCCTAGATGCCAAGGGGTTTCCCTATGGTAGAGAGAGGGAGATCCTTTGGATCACCTAATCTCCTGATCCATGGGAACTAGAGGTTAATGTTTGGGGTCATTGGAAAGGCCAGAGCATGGCCCTTTCAATCATACCAAACATGACCAGGTCAATAGTAAAGAAAATAAGTTTAAAAAAATAATGGGTTTTTTATTTTGTTTGTTTTCTTATTAATGCAGCAGTGTTGTTTACATTTCAATTATAATGTGAACAATGATGCTGCACTCACGATTTTTTTTGGGGGGTTAGCTAAAATTTCCCAGAAAAAAAGGTAACAGGTTCCATAGGGATGAGCTGTTTAGTTCGATCGGTTCGGAGTTTGATTCGAACATTGGCCTTTCGAAAGTTTGTGAACTTCGAACTTTTTGGGACGTTCGGCAAAAGTTCGTAAAAAAATAATTTGAAAAAAGTATAAAAAAATGCTTAATAAATACTAAAAAATCGAGAAATAAAGAGACTCTTTACTGCAGAATATTATAAGCAACGGTTTATTAGATATTGAATTAAAACAGGAATATTTTTAACATTGAAGCCTATGGGATAAAACATTCTTGTTACTAAAACATCAGGCAGACACGGCCCTCTAATCAGGCACTGTAGAGGGCAGCCTGCCGGGGCCTCCCAAGGATCCCCTTGAGGAGCATGTGGCCGCCGGATGACAAAGCTGCGACTGTGTGGGCTAGCCGCCCGGGTGCATGTGGCAGAGACAGGTGGCGCAGGGAGGGAGCCACTGCACCTGCGGCCACGGCAGACCCCCCCCCCCCACAACCAGGATCCAGGGAGCCCCCCTGACTAACAGGCTAAGGTAAGGCGACACATTTCTAATAAAAATAAAAATCAGGGACATTTTTAAATGTCCCCGTGAACATAAAATAAAGCCTTTTTTTTTTCTTTCTTTCTCTACCTTGCTGAATGTATTTAAGCAAGGTAGAGAAAGAATACCTTATGTTAGATACATTCAGCCAGGTAGAGGGGGTGGCATGTGGGCTGCGCAGGGTCTCAGGCAGTGGTTTGTTTTTTTTGTGTGTACATTTTTAGCAAATTTATAGGGGAAGGTAAGGTATGATATGATATATATCTATATTCTTATAAATATATATATCCAGACTTGTATTACACACACATTTTGGCAAGTAATTGCCCCCCCCCCCCATTTGGCTGATCCCTCCAGAAGAAATGTTGAACCCGATAGAGCAGAGAATAATATATATATTCTATGCTCTGTCTGGTTCAACATTTCTTCTGGGGGGGGGCGCATTTAGTTGAGATTGTCCACATGCCACCCCCCCATGTGCGTATGTGTATATATGGTCTGAGGTCTGTGTATATATATATAGCTGCGTGTTGATATATACGTATATATAGGTCTGCGTGTTGATATATACAGTTGTGTTCAAAATTATTCAACCCCCACTGAAATTGAGTGTTTCGGCCAGTTTGACATTGATTTTGATCATTCAGTCATCTTGCTTACAATTAAATCAAAGAGGCACGTGTAGGTCAGACAAATATAACATAACATTTATAATGAAATAACCACAAATGTCTTTTCTGTGCTCACATCATTATCAGTTTTATTCAACCCCCAAGTGACATTCAATCTTAGTACTTAGTACAACATCCTTTTACAGTTATAACAGCTTTTAAACGTGAAGCATAGCTTGACACAAGTGTCTTGCAGCGATCTACGGGTATCTTCGCCCATTCGTCATGGGCAAAAGCCTCCAGTTCAGTCACATTCTTAGGCTTGCGCACTGCAACTGCTTTCTTTAAGTCCCACCAGAGGTTCTCAATCGGATTTAAGTCAGGTGACTGCGATGGCCACTCCAAAATGTTCCAGCCTTTAATCTGCAACCATGCTCTAGTGGACTTGGAGGTATGCTTGGGATCATTGTCCTGTTGAAAGGTCCAACGTCTCCCAAGCCTCAGGTTTGTGACAGACTGCATCACATTGTCATCCAATATCTCCTGGTACTGAAGAGAATTCATGGTACCTTGCACACGCTGAAGATTCCCTGTACCTGCAGAAGCAAAACAGCCCCAAAGCATGATTGACTCCCCGCCATGCTTCACAGTAGGCAAGGTGTTCTTTTCTTCATAGGCCTTGTTCTTCCTCCTCCAAACATAGCGTTGATCCATGGGCCCAAACAGTTCTAATTTTGTTTCATCAGTCCACAGAACACTATCCCAAAACTTCTGTGGTTTGTCCACATGACTTTTGGCATACTGCAGTCGACTCTTCTTATTCTTTGGAGACAGCAAGGGGGTGCGCCTGGGAGTTCTGGCATGGAGGCCTTCATTACGCAGTGTGCGCCGTATTGTCTGAGCTGAAACTTCAGTACCCACATCTGACAAATCTTTTCTCAGTTCCTCAGCAGTCACACGGGGACTTTTCTCCACTCTACGCTTCAGGTAGCGCAGAGCAGTCGAAGTCAGCATCTTCTTTCTGCCACGACCAGGTAGCGTTTCAACAGTGCCCTTTGCCTTGAATTTGCGAATGATGCTTCCTATGTTCTCTCTTGGTATGTTTAACATCTTTGCAATCTTCTTATAGCCATTGCCCTTCCTGTGAAGAGTAATCACCTCTTCTCTTGTCTTCCTGGACCATTCTCTTGACTTCACCATGTTTGTAACCACACCAGTAAATGTCTAGAAGGAGCTGAGTATCACAGTCATTTTAAATCTGCCTAATTGGTGCTTATTATGCTTTATTGCTGCTCCGTGACATCCACAGGTGTTTTCAATACCTGATTGAAAACACTCGAATGAACCTCTGTTCTTCAGAGTGGTAGTCTTTAAGGGGTTGAATAATTGTGTCAATGAAGACTTCACAAAAGAAACATTTACTACTGTATTACAAAACCAATTGATGTCATTTTAGTTGCATACGGTTCTTTAAAAAGTCCTTGTAGGATTTCATTCTGAATACAATTACAAATGTACACTAAATTCCCTAAAACCCTTTACAGCATTGGGGGTTGAATAATTTTGAACACAACTGTACGTATATGTCTGTGTGTGGTATCAATGCATCCCTACTCTATACACAGCGCTCCGTGTCCCTATAATATATATGATCAGGGGTTACCTTTTTTTTATATTTTTATACTATTCCTATTAATTTAACAGTAATTTTTGATGTATTTTATTCAGTATAAACTTTTTTTTGCCTATATAACATGTGCTTTGTGAAAAGAAAACGGTTTTGTGTGTACATTTTAATTTAGTTAGTGGATTCCTGTCCAGTGCGGTGAGAAGCAAACGTAATGCAGTGTAGGCACGCTGCGAGGCGGAGCGGAGTGAAGTCAAGCCTGCAAAATGTTTGCTTCGCTATGCTGTGCGTCGCTACACGCTCAGTGTGTCTCAGTCTTTATTCCCGCATCGCTAGTTTACCGAATCAGTTTGTATACTTGTTACTGACCCTGCTTGTTCTGAGGACCCGATCTGTTGCCGACTTTGCCTGCCATTTGACTATTCTCTCTGTGTATTCCCTGCCTGTTCTGTTTGCTTCCTGTTGCTACTGGTGTGCGCCGATTCTCACCATATACAGTAGCGCAGTACAAGTGCCTAAACATTGCTGACCCGGTTTTGTTATAGCTGCTGATGTAACTGAATAGATCGGGGATCTCTTCTGCATTACCAAAACCTCCACCACTGCACTCTTCCACAATACCTCAGAGGGGTTACAGTGTGAAGGCACTTGCTGCCACCAAAGGCACAATACATATTCATATCATTTTAATATTTGACCGCAGGGTCCAACCCTGCACTCTTCCACAATACCACAGAGGGGTTATGGTGTGACGGCACTGTTGCCGACACTAAAGGCCCAATTTTGAAGCACCTATTGTTACTTTCATCCAAAGCCTGCATAAGTTTCACCATAATTTAGCCCAAAAAAATCACTAAACTTGTTCTGTGTGTCCTAAAACGTCTCCTCTTTTCATACAGGCTGCCGCCACTAGCAGTTGTTTATGAATAGATTAAAGGAAAACCATTTACCTTCATTTGAAATGTCATTTTTTTGTTTTTAAATGTTTCTATACAACCTAAAAAACCGCCACTTCACGGGCAGGTTATGGGGACCTCCTAGGCACGATATTTGAAGAAATTTTTAGATTTTTATTCTTAACCTTTATTTCATGGAAAACTCACTATTCCTTTAAAAAGTTTTTTTAAAAACTTTTTGTCCTTGTTTCCTGTCCCCTAGGGTACTACCCGGACCCCCATACACCTTTTATGGCAAATATCTTGCATATTTGCCCTATTGGAGGGCACTCTAAAAATCGAACTTTCGAGTCCCATTGACTTGCATTGAGTTCGGTTCGTGTTCGAGTTCGAAATCGAACTTTTGAAATTGTTCGAGTATGAATGCGAACCGAACACGGGGGTGTTCGGCTCATCACTAGCTTCCCAGTTCTATTTTTTTTTTTTAACAAGCATACCCCTCAGAATATATGACTGCAAAGGCTTGGATGATAATAAGTGAAAAAAAATATTTTACACGCTGCAGGTGATTGGAAACTCAAATTTTATTGCATTTTTTTGTTATTCAGGCAGGGCATGACGTATACATAGAATTGGGGATGCACCGATACCACTTTTTTTAAGACCGAGTACGAGTACCGATACTTTTTTAAAAGTACTCACTGATACCGAGTACAGATACTTTTATTTTATGTCATGTGAACGCTTTTCAATAAGAACAGACCTCATATAAAAATGCCCCAAGCTCACATGTATATATCCCCCCGAGATATATATATATACAGAATGTCCCCAGCTCACATGTAGCTTGCCCCCAGCTCATATGGATATGCCCCAGTTCACATGGATATTACCCCCAGCTCTTATGGATATTGCTCCAGCTCACATGAATATGCCCCCAGCTCATATGGATATTGCCCCCAGCTCTCATGGATATGTCCCCAGCTCACCTGGATATTGCCCCCAGCTCACATGGATATGCCCCCAGCTCACATGGATATGCCCCCAGCTCTCATGGATATGCCCCCAAGCTCACATGGATATGTCCCCAGCTCACATGAATATTGCCCCCAGCTCACATGAATATTGCCCCCAGCTCACATGGATATTGCCCCCAGCTCACATGGATATGCCCCCAGTTCTCGTGGATATGCCCCCAGTTCTCGTGGATATTGCCCCCAGCTCTTGTGGATATTGCCCCCACCTCTCGTGGATATTGCCCCCAGCTCACGTGGATATTCCCCCAGCTCACATGGATATTGCCCCCAGCTCACATGGATATTGCCCCCAGCTCACATGGATATGCCCCCAGCTCACATGGATATCGCCCCCAGCTCACATGGATATCGCCCCCAACTCATCTGGATTGCTGGGCTCCACGGATGCCGGTCACAGATCTGTAACACGGCCACCAGGCCATGGAGGCCTTGACTCTGCCTCCAGCCAAGATCTTGCGGGAGGCTCCCGCGAGATCTCAGCTGGCGGCAGCGTGACTGCCCGGCAGCCGCGTCACAGCCCTGCGACCGCCGGACCCACCACTAGGTGAGTATCCTGCCGGAAAGGAACGCTGGCCGAGTGCTATTCATGTACGCTGCCAGCTTCCCCAGCCCCGTGGGTACCGGCAAGCCGGCCCAGCGCTGGCTTCCGGTATCGGGGAGGATGTATCGGGCCATTTGCACGAGTACCAAGTACTCGTGCAAACAGCAGTATCGGCACCGATACACCGATATACTAGTATCGGTGCATCCCTACATAGAATAATGATATATTATGAATCTGCAGAGTCTGATGAAAAAAGGATATATAACTAGTCTGGGTCATATAATAAAACGTGGATTAAAATGGCGTTTAAACATTATGATCAAAACCATTAAAAATTAGCTCAGCACACAGCAGTGAAATGGCTCAGCAGTGAAGGGGTTAAGGACTAGCACTGGAGGCGGGGCCAGAGATTAGGCCATTCATAGGCCTTAACCCCTTCGCTGCTAAGGACGCGCTCAGCGCGTCCAACCGCATGTCACGTTCCATGCGGTGGACACGCTGAGCGCGTCCTCTCTTTGGGGTCAGCGTTCGGCCAGGTTCCGGCCGATCGCTGGCCCCCCCGGTGCAGGCTGACATCCTCGATGTCAGCCCAGCATCCGGAACCGCCGCCTGAGTAATTAGGTGTCATCGCGGGGGCGCGATGACACCTAATTCAGGCGCCCCCCCCCGCATGTGCGGAGGAGGCGCCTGAACGGGAGGGGGGGAGGTCCTTCGGACCTCTCTCCCTCCCGATCGGCGGCGTTGCGGGGGTTAACCCAGGCACCGTTTGGAAGGGCACAGCCTGCCCTTCCAAATGGTACCTGGCATTAACCCCATGGGGGCCGGATCACGAATCGGCGCTGAAAAGCGCCAGTTCGTGATCCTTTCCCGGAGCTGGCCGACATCTTGGATGTCGGCCAAGTTTCCGGGAATGCCCCTGAGGACTGGCGTCATCGTGCATAGCACGATGACGCCAGTCCTGGAGTTAACCCCTAACTGCCACCAATGGTGGAGATAGGGGGTTCCAATGAACCCTCTATCTCCCGATCCGTGGCAGTTAGGGGTTAATGTTTGGTATTGTTGGATCGGCCAGAGCATGGCCGTTCCAACGATATCAAACATGAGTTTAAAAAGTTTGTAAAAAAATTAAAATTAAAAATATATTTAAAAAAAAAATTATAAAAAAAAATAAACAAGTTTTTTTTCTTTTTTTTAGTTTGTTAATGCAGCAATATTGTTCCCATTTCAATTATAGTGTGAACAATGATGCTGCACTAACGATTTTTGTATGCGGTGCGTTTGTTAAAAATAGTGTAATTTTCCCCAAAAAAAATGTAACGAGACCCCATCTCTAATTTTTTTAACAAGCGCACCCCATACAAAATATAACCGCAATTGCTCGCATGTTAAAATGTGAAAAAAAAACACTTTACACGTTGTAAATTATTGAAAATTCATATTTTATTGCATTTTTTGTTATAATATACAGACAGGACATAACGTATACATATAATAATGACATATTATGAATCTACCGAGTCTGACGGAAAGAACGATATATAATATGTCTGGGTCATATACTAAAATAAGCCTTAAAAACACGTTTAAACATGATGAGAAAAACCGGTAAAAATGACCTCAGCACAGGGGCGGGAAAAGCCTCAGCAGCGAAAGGGTTAAATGATGTCACAACCTGTCAAATCCTTTTATAAAAACAATAAAATAATTTAGAACAAAAGCAAAGAAACTTATATACACCAAGCGATTTCTAACAGCATTTATTAAAGTTCTGGTCTGGTTGCTGGGACTTTTATTTCAATGCAGCTCTGTCATACACTACAGCTATTTGGTCTAAACCAAGAGGCCGAGGGGCTTCCTCCTCAAAATAGTTCATACCAACGCAGCGCATTGATAGCAGGATTTTAGCAATAACCATAAGAATAGGCGACATTCAATCAGTATACAACCTTCTCTGGTCATGTGACAAAGGCCCAGCACTTGACGCAGCATACAGACAGCGGACGTTCTGTAAACGTCAGTTCCTGCCTTTGCTATCACGTGATTACAGGGAGGGTTCCGCAGGGAGAGAAAGATAGAGAGCTAGAGAGAGAAGAGAGAGACAAAGCGTCGCATAGCAACAGGCCAGGGTTGGGTTATTAAGGAGCTGAGGTCATCACGCACGGTACGTACATTGAGCAGCGCGTGACATCAGCACGGGTGAGGCCGGTGTTCAAACGAAACGGAAAAGGTAACGGATGGTGTTTCGCTGGGGCAGGTTAATCGGGCGGCGGCAGCTGTGCAGGGCCTGTGGCTGTTAGTCCGCACTCTGCTTTCGGAGCAGGCCTTTGCTCGGTTCCTGACTGCCCCACCCTGGCACGCTGTGTGTCTGCCGCCCATGCTGACCCCCCCCCCCCCATACTCCTATCCTGCTCCCTGCAGGGTCTAGTCTCCCTGCAGGCCTATCCTAAGCGTCACACAGACGGTATCTAGTCCCTGTGCAGGCTCTGGAAACCATCACCCTTCCCCCATCTGCATGGTCCCTCCTTGCACTGTCACCCCTGCCCCCTCCCCTGAAAATCTCTGCTGCTGTGCCCCTCTTTACTCCCACCCCTGGGCATGTACCCCTCTGTGCTCTCCCCAGCGCATGGTTGCCGCAGCTTTTCTCCTCTTTCCCCCCCCCCTTAGCGCCTGGTTGCTGCTGCTTTCCTCCCCCCCCCCCCCCACCTAGTGCCTGGTTGCTGCAGCTTCCCCCCCACCTAGTGCCTGGTTGCTGCAGCTTCCCCCCCACCTAGTGCCTGGTTGCTGCAGCTTCCCCCCACCCACCTAGCGCCTGGTTGCTGCAGCTTCCCCCCCCACCTAGCGCCTGGTTGCTGCAGCTTCCCCCACCCACCTAGCGCCTGGTTGCTGCAGCTTCCCCCCACCCACCTAGCGCCTGGTTGCTGCAGCTTCCCCCCACCCACCTAGCGCCTGGTTGCTGCAGCTTCCCCCCACCCACCTAGCGCCTGGTTGCTGCAGCTTCCACCCACCTAGCGCCTGGTTGCTGCAGCTTCCACCCACCTAGCGCCTGGTTGCTGCAGCTTCCCCCCACCCACCTAGCGCCTGGTTGCTGCAGCTTCCCCCCACCCACCTAGCGCCTGGTTGCTGCAGCTTCCCCGCTCCCACCTAGTGCCTGGTTGCTGCAGCTTTCCCCGCCCCCACCTAGTGCCTGGTTGCTGCAGCTTTCCCCGCCCCCACCTAGCGCCTGGTTGCTGCAGCTTCCCCGCCCCCACCTAGCGCCTGGTTGCTGCAGCTTTCCCCGCCCCACCTAGCGCCTGGTTGCTGCAGCTTTTCGCCGCCCACCTAGCGCCTGGTTGCTGCAGCTTTCCCCGCCCCCACCTAGCGCCTGGTTGCTGCAGCTTTCCCCGCCCCCACCTAGCGCCTGGTTGCTGCAGCTTTCCCCGCCCCACCTAGCGCCTGGTTGCTGCAGCTTTCCCCGCCCCCACCTAGCGCCTGGTTGCTGCAGCTTTCCCCGCCCCCACCTAGCGCCTGGTTGCTGCAGCTTTCCCCGCCCCACCTAGCGCCTGGTTGCTGCAGCTTTCCCCGCCCCACCTAGCGCCTGGTTGCTGCAGCTTTCCCCGCCCCCACCTAGCGCCTGGTTGCTGCAGCTTTCCCCCCCCCCACCTAGCGCCTGGTTGCTGCAGCTTCCCCGCCCCCACCTAGCGCCTGGTTGCTGCAGCTTCCCCGCCCCCACCTAGCGCCTGGTTGCTGCAGCTTCCCCGCCCCCACCTAGCGCCTGGTTGCTGCAGCTTCCCCCCCCCCACCTAGCGCCTGGTTGCTGCAGCTTTCCCCGCCCCACCTAGCGCCTGGTTGCTGCAGCTTTCCCCGCCCCCCCACCTAGCGCCTGGTTGCTGCAGCTTTCCCCCCACCTAGCGCCTGGTTGCTGCAGCTTTCCCCCCCCCCACCCCTAGCGCCTGGTTGCTGCAGCTTTCCCCCCCCACCTAGCGCCTGGTTGCTGCAGCTTTCCCCGCCCCCACCTAGCGCCTGGTTGCTGCAGCTTTCCCCCCCCACCTAGCGCCTGGTTGCTGCAGCTTTCCCCGCCCCCCCACCTAGTGCCTGGTTGCTGCAGCTTTCCCCGCCCCACCTAGCGCCTGGTTGCTGCAGCTTTCCCCCCCCCCACCTAGCGCCTGGTTGCTGCAGCTTTCCCCGCCCCCACCTAGTGCCTGGTTGCTGCAGCTTTCCCCGCCCCCACCTAGTGCCTGGTTGCTGCAGCTCCCCCCACCTAGTGCCTGGTTGCTGCAGCTCCCCCCCCACCTAGCGCCTGGTTGCTGCAGCTCCCCCCACCTAGCGCCTGGTTGCTGCAGCTCCCCCCACCTAGCGCCTGGTTGCTGCAGCTCCCCCTCCCCCACATAGCGCCTGGTTGCTGCAGCTTCTCCCCCCCCCACCTAGCGCCTGGTTGCCGCAGCTTCTCCCCCCCCACCTAGCGCCTGGTTGCCGCAGCTTCTCCCCCCCCCCCCCCACCTAGCGCCTGGTTGCTGCAGCTTTCCCCGCCCCCACCTAGCGCCTGGTTGCTGCAGCTTTCCCGCCCCCACCTAGCGCCTGGTTGCTGCAGCTTTCCCCCCCCCACCTAGCGCCTGGTTGCTGCAGCTTTCCCCCCCCCACCTAGCGCCTGGTTGCTGCAGCTTTCCGCCCCACCTAGTGCCTGGTTGCTGCAGCTTTCCCGCCCCCCCCACCTAGTGCCTGGTTGCTGCAGCTCCCCCCCCCCACCTAGCGCCTGGTTGCTGCAGCTCCCCCCCCCACTTAGCGCCTGGTTGCTGCAGCTCCCCCCCCACTTAGCGCCTGGTTGCTGCAGCTTCCCCCCCCCCACCTAGCGCCTGGTTGCTGCAGCTTCCCCCCCCCACCTAGCGCCTGGTTGCTGCAGCTTCCCCCCCCACCTAGCGCCTGGTTGCTGCAGCTTCCCCCCCACCTAGCGCCTGGTTGCTGCAGCTTCCCCCCCCCCCACCTAGCGCCTGGTTGCTGCAGCTTCCCCCCCCCCACCTAGCGCCTGGTTGCTGCAGCTTCCCCCCCCCACCTAGCGCCTGGTTGCTGCAGCTTCCCCCCCCACCTAGCGCCTGGTTGCTGCAGCTTCCCCCCCCCCACCTAGCGCCTGGTTGCTGCAGCTTCCCCCCCACCTAGCGCCTGGTTGCTGCAGCTTCCCCCCCCCACCTAGCGCCTGGTTGCTGCAGCTTCCCCCCCACCTAGCGCCTGGTTGCTGCAGCTTTCCTCCCCCACCTAGCGCCTGGATGCTGCTGCATCTCCCCCCCCCCCCCGTCGCTGCATCTCCCCCCCCCCGGTCGCTGCATCTCCCCCCCCCCCCGGTCGCTGCATCTCCCCCCCCCCCCGGTCGCTGCATCTCCTCCCCCCCCCGGTCGCTGCATCTCCTCCCCCCCCCCCCGTCGCTGCATCTCCCCCCCCCCCCCCCCCGTCGCTGCATCTCCTCCTCCCCCCCCCCGGTCGCTGCATCTCTCTCCCCCCCCCCGGTCGCTGCATCTCCTCCTCCCCCCCCCCCGGTCGCTGCATCTCCTCCTCCCCCCCCCCCCGGTCGCTGCATCTCCTCCTCCCCCCCCGGTCGCTGCATCTCCTCCCCCCCCCCCGGTCGCTGCATCTCCTCCCCCCCCCGGTCGCTGCATCTCCTCCCCCCCCCCGGTCGCTGCATCTCCTCCCCCCCCCCCCCCCGGTCGCTGCATCTCCTCTCCTCCCCCCCCCCCCCGGTCGCTGCATCTCCTCCTCCCCCCCCCCCGGTCGCTGCTCTCCTCCTCCCCCCCCCCGGTCCGCTGCATCTCCTCCTCCCCCCCCCCCCCCCGGTCGCTGCATTCCTCCTCCCCCCCCCCCGGTCGCTGCATCTCCTCCTCCCCCCCCCCCCCCGCGGTCGCTGCATCTCCTCTCCTCCTCCCCCCCCGGTCGCTGCATCTCCTCCTCCTCCCCCCCCCGGTCGCTGCATCTCCTCCTCCTCCTCCCCCCCCCCCGGTCGCTGCAGTCTCCTCCTCTCCCCCCCCCCCGGTCGCTGCATCTCCTCCTCCCCCCCCCCCCGGTCGCTGCATCTCCTCCTCCTCCCCCCCCCCCCCCGGTCGCTGCATCTCTCCTCCCCCCCCCCCCCGGTCGCTGCATCTCCTCCTCCCCCCCCCCCCCGGTCGCTGCATCATCTCCTCCTCCCCCCCCCCCCGTCGCTGCATCTCCTCCTCCTCGCCCCCCCCCCCCGGTCGCTGCATCTCTCCTCCTCCTCCCCCCCCCCCCCCGGTCGCTGCATCTCCTCCTCCTCCTCCCCCCCCCCCCGGTCGCTGCATCTCCTCCTCCTCTCCCCCCCCCCCCGTCGCTGCATCTCCTCCTCCTCCCCCCCCCCCCCGGTCGCTGCATCTCCTCCTCCTCCCCCCCCCCCGGTCGCTGCATCTCCTCCTCCCCCCCCCCCGGTCGCTGCATCTCTCCTCCCCCCCCCCCCCCGTCGCTGCACTCTCCTCCTCCCCCCCCCCCGGTCGCTGCATCTCCTCCTCCCCCCCCCCCCCCGGTCGCTGCATCTTCCTTCCTCCCCCCCCCCGGTCGCTGCATCTCTCTCCCCCCCCCCCCAGGTCGCTGCATCTCCCCCCTCCCCTGCGCCTGGTCGCCGCAGCTCCAAATCCATGTCTCTTGGTGCACACTCCCATATTTTTCATTAAGTTGTCTGCAGATCTTGCTCCTCTCCTTTTATGGATTTACTGATGTTCCCTCTTGCTTTGCTCTATAAATCCCTCATACCATAGTGCCTTTAGGTCTCATGGCCTCCTCCTCCTCATGTGTTCAGCAGCAGTTGCTACTGTTAAGCTTTCCTCTCTGTCCAGTCAAGGCAATGCTTTCATCCTGCTGTGTCTCCCTCTGTTGTACCATACACCATTTTTTTGTTGGTCAGCGCTTTTCCCATACCCTCCCTGGCCCACATATTGTGCATTCACCCTGCTTGCAGAAAGGCCAAACGTGTTCGTTCTTTTCTCTTCTTTCAATGTTACTCGTGTGTTCGTGCCTTCCTAATTTATTTTTCTTTTCAGAAGATGGCAGTTAACGTTTACTCCACATCAGTAACCAGTGACAATCTGAGCCGCCATGACATGCTCGCATGGATCAATGAGTCTCAGCAGCTAAATCTTACTAAAATAGAGCAGCTGTGCTCAGGTACATAATACTTCTGTACAAAAATACCTACAGTCTACGTAATAGATTGACAGTCGTACTATATGGACTGGTAATCGCGAGTCTCCAGCTAGCTCACTGCTACAAAGTCTATGGTCCTTGTCCCCATTCTATGGTCCCTGCACAGGTATATGTGCAAGAAGCTCCCCCATTTCTCCCAGTTTATTATGAACAGTAAGGATGGTTTATACCAGCTTAAATGATCTGGCTTGCTTACATAGTATAAACCTGCCATTATTCGTGCACCGGGCTGCTGGAGCGGTTTGTGTTTAGTGCACCTAGAAGCTTATACTGCTATATTTTTGTTTGCATGTGCGTCCTCAAATTGGCTAGCCATATCAAAAGGCACATGCCGATCGAAGCCCTGTGCCATCTGACACTGAGCCCCTACTAGGGAATAGGGCTAACATTATTAATTTATAAAGCACCAGCATATTCAGCAGCGCTGTACAATGGGCACAGTATAGACAGGATTACAATACATTGAGCAACATTTGACAAATAATACAGGAGATGAGGGCCCTATTCCCATAGGTTCTCACAAGCTAGAAGAATGTTAGCGCCAGAACAATTGTGTTTAACGCGTGCCACCCATATTACATTCCTGTCAGATTCTCCCAACTCGTAATCCGTTGGCGCATTGGTTATTCGTGAGCTTACTATACTTTGCGCATCCTATACTTAACAATGAGCGCAAATGTACATTGGCATCTCGTATGCATGAGTGCTAGTACTAATTATTGCAGGGATGCAGACGGACAAAAATTAGCACCTTCTAAAAGATGGTGCTAAATGATTCTGTATTTTCAGAATCCTTTTAGACCCCCCCCCCCCCCAATGCAATACTCGCGCCTCTCATCTTGTGGAGAACCATGGCCCGATCCCCTGCTTGTCACCAGGAGCACAGTGAGACTGGAACGGCAGTTCCCAGCCTCTCCCTGCAATCACTTTGGCACTTTGCGATCGTGCAGGGCTTGTAGCCTAGAAGCACAACCCTCCAGGGTGTCCTGCGGACTACAGAAGGTGATAATCACGGCGCTGTGGGAGTGCTACCACGAGTATCGAAGCGGTTAGAGCTACATTCCAGGGTGAGATGCTCAGCTAGTGCCTGCCCCAGAACATTGTGGTATCATGGGGATGCTACAGGGAAATCTGCAGGCACAGATTTTCCCGGTAACAGCCCCATATTAACTAGAGACTAAGGCCCAGCATGGGCTGTAGCACAGCGCCCGTATAAGAGCTCAGCCTTGATCACAGAAATGTGAGGTTTTTTTTGTTTGTTTTTTTCTTGTGACCATGCCTGCACTATTTCAAACACCGGGATCTGTGTGCATCTCGGCATGTACTGAGGGCTTCCTTTTTAATCTTGATAGACCAAAGTAAACGGTGACATTTTGGCCACCATAGACCTTAATCACTTTGGATAATTTAAAGTATTTTGCTAGGAAGGATAGATATTTCTTTCAAGTGTGTCCTGAATGTAACCTATTTATAGGACCTCATGAGTACATTTGTAGGTGGGACCAGGGGTAAAGTCCCTCTCCTCAGGTTTTCTACCACACTCCTCACTCTAAGCACATGTAGTGGGTTCCTTCTGATTTTTATCTGCAGTTCAGGTCCTTTTGGCCTGATGGATGTAACTGCTGCTGAGAGCTGAACTGTGTATCTACCCCTGTACATGAGGATATGGTCTGTTTCTGTAAACAAGATTGTTTTGGTCGGGCATCTCAAACTCTGATTCCCCCACATGTTGATGGCCTACAATTCTGGTCAGAGGATCACAGGAGTTGTTTTTATGTAACATCTGGTGGACTAGAGTTTGAGATGCCTGTTCTAGGCACCGGCTGGCCACAGCTGCACATCTTGTCTCTGTTGCTTTGCTGTATAGCAAAAAAAATCACTTCCAACCTAGTGTCCTATTATGATGCTTCATACATTGTCTTTCTGTGCATTTTAATTTGAGTGCTGGGTCAAGCAATGAGACCCTAATAAAATTAGATTTTCCCCCTACAGGTAGTGTTTATTGCCAGTTCATGGACATGCTTTTCCCTGGGTCTGTTACGCTGAAGAAAGTGAAATTCCAAGCCAAACTAGAACATGAATATATCCAGAACTACAAGGTCCTCCAGGCCGGCTTCAAAAAAATGGGTGCAGACAAAGTAAGTTCTAAACTGTGTCCTATACCTTCCACTACTTGTGCACTTCATTGTGGCTTACCACTTTATCCTATTATGACTGGTACAGAGGGTGCATTGAAACTATTAACCATATGGCTAGTAAATGGGCTTAATTAACCTTTGTTCATTGTGCACTCTGTACCTGTCAAATAGCATGGTGGGCACAGCAGGCCTCTATTGCCTCAAGCAGTGTCACATGGGCTGCACTAACCAATGTGAAGCTCACATAAAAGCATTTTCTGTGTTTGACATTACTATGGAAGGTGAGCTTTTTTCTGTCACAAATGTGCTTCAACCTCTGTCCTAAAGTACAGAATTGAGTCAGATGTCTAATTTGTAGTCCACATTTCAGCTTGTGCCCCCCCCCCCCAATTTATGCTCCTTTTTTAATGTGTTATTCTGCTTGGCTCAGGAGTGCCCGTTCCTTCTCACTTTGTTTTTTGTTTTGTTCTTCTGACTGGAATCTTTTCGACAAGGTGTGCCCCCTAAGCTGGCACTGCGTTTTCAAGACCAGGCCTCCTTGGCATGTCTGTGCACAAACAGCTGCAGGCTCTGCTTTCCTCAGTCTGCATCTCGAGTGATCAATTCATTCAGCTTCCTGTTAATGGAAGCATGATTAAGCCAATATCGTTGCAGTAGGTTTTATCTGCTTTGTCTCCATTGCCTTCAGACAGGAAGGATCAATGCTTGCAAGCGATACTTCTAGGGTAAAAAATGGGAAGGAATCAGTTAAATATTAACTCTTCCAATTGGATGCAAAAGCATTGGCTGACCTGTTTTTATATTGCATTTGGATTGTAAACTGTAAGGCATCCTGTTACCTGTCAGGCTCCCAGGTTGGGGGGGGGGGGCCTTAGGAAGGGATCCACTACAGTGGGAGGAGGAAAAAAAGGAGCATGCTTGACTCACCATGATTGGTGGGTAGTGTTGCTTTAACTCTCAGATGAAGCCCTCTCTGGTTCTCTGCCTCAATGGCCCAGAATTATTGACTTCAGTGTTTTGTTTGTAAACTGTGTTAAAATGCCTTTTAAAAATGGAAGCCTACCACACACTTGGTTTCTGTGTCTGGGTAGTAACACCTGAAACATAACCTGACAACGGGTACATTATACGTTTAAAGTATCCTACCAGGAAGGATAGAGATCTCACTCGTATGTCCTGGGTTATATGAAAGTGTTGCTGGGAGCATTTGCTTTATCTGTGAAGAGATTTCTCTCGCCCTTGTAAATTATCACTTGTATTTTTGTCCTTGTCACCATTTATGTTATAGTTTCATTGCCATTCTGAGCTATTTATCTCAAATATGCCCAAGCGTGTTCCTGAAGCATTTTGGTTTTCAGGGGCAAAAAAAAATTAAAAATCAGACCGTAGGGATACCATGAAATCTCAACAATTAAATGGTATCGGCCCTGCCCAAGGGGAGGCCAATATTTCATGGTTCCTAGCTATCTGAGCAAGCATCCTTGGGATGCCTCTGTCAGCTGGCTGCCAGTACAGGGACTTCCATTTGAAGCGCTTGTTGAGCACACAGACCAGTAACTTGAGCTAGTCATTGCTCATCTTCCCATCCTGAGCAACTCTGCACTTTGTCTGCAGAAAGCTGCACTTTGTTAGAGATGTCAGAAAATGATGTTCCCCCAGAGTCTCGCCCAGCTGGAAAATGCCGACAGAAACAAACGTGCGTTCAGAATTGTAAGTCAGGTGCTAGAGCAAGTGAAATCTCTATGCTAGACACAAAGGACAGAACATTTTTAAGTTTTAGGGGGAGAGAAAAACCCCCACAGTACCTTACATGCCCTCCCTAGGCCAATCTTGGGTACAGACATTAGGCGCATGGGGGTTCAGGGGAATGTGGCACAGGTACAGAATACCGATACTGTATGTGTCTGTGCACATCTTGGTACAATGACAAATATATTATACATGAATCTATATTGCACTGGGATGCAAAATACTCTTTAATAGTAACACCGCAGACATTCACTGAATAAACAAATCTAAACCTCGCTAGCAAGGCTACAGCTTCTGTAGCTGTTATACTCAATTTGAGCAACTTGTCAGTATACTGTAACACTGTGGTATGTCTGCCAGGTTGAACAATTCATTAATTTCTTTATAGATAATTCCAGTGGACAAATTGGTGAAAGGAAAGTTCCAAGACAACTTTGAATTTGTACAGTGGTTCAAGAAGTTCTTTGACGCAAACTATGATGGCAAGGACTATGACCCTGTGGCAGCTCGTCAAGGACAGGAAACTGCCCCAGTCCCAATGATGCCAGCCCCTGTGCTCAACAAGCCGAAGAAACCTCAGTCCTCCATAAGCTCAGGTAAAGATTGGTATCTAATCTTGTCTTTCCCTCCACATGGAATGATAGAATTCTGAATTTCCTGCGTCAAGTGTACTGTTTAGGGTATTGTGACAGATCTCTGTACCCCGACAGGGTCACATCTGCCACTTCCTCGCAGGACCCCTGTGTTCTTACCCATTCAGACTCTGGTGCCTTCCAGTCCTTAGACGACGTTTAAGGACTGGGACACATGGAGCCCGCTAGCATCCCCCAGAAATAAGGTGATGCTGTAGATCTGTAGTCTTTCAGGGTTAGAATAAATTGTTTTAATCGGAGGCACGTTTATACAATCACAACATCTTCCAGTGGGACCTAATTATACTGACACATAATTGCACAAACATTGACTTCTTGGAATGATGAATTTAATTCCATTAGGTCCGTTACAGTAAACCTAACAAGGCTGGACAAACCTATTTACAAAGACTAGACAATGCATAATCGCAGATCACCACATTCTGTACACGAGTGCAATGAAGATAACAAGTCAGCCCTGGAGCCCAAACCCAAGTCTAAAGTGATGCACGTCACCGGTATATACCGCTGACAAGGAGCCAATTATCTTGGACCTATTCAGTCCAATGGAGTCCACTTTGCATTCTCAGCAACAAGAATACTTTCTTATAAAGCTTTTCCAGATATTATTTGGATGCACTTTTTTTTAGCACAGAGTAAAAGTATGATACTTCAGGTAGTCGCCTATACCCATGATTAAAGGCATGTGACTGCTTTTCAATAATTTAGGATGTTGCTGAAAGCATGTCCAGTTTGTTCACATTGCAATGTATGGGAAGATGCACCATTTATCCACTGCACACACTGACTAGATAGCTGTGTGGCTGTGTGCCTTTTTACCAGGAAGGATACATTGAGATTTCTCGTTTTCAAGTATATCCTGGGTTCAGGAACATTGAGTGGTTACAGAAATCCAGCATTCCCCTCCAGCTGGCCACGTCACCATGAGACTGCAGGGCAGTGACGTGATCTTTGACTACTGCAATATTATGGACGGAAGTGCCACAGCCCAGTAGTCTCTCAGTAACGCAGCCAGCTGGAGGTGGAACACTGGTCAAATGCTCAGGTAACGGAAAGCTGGCGCAGTGCCGGCTTCTCGGTATCAGCATTTGCACGAGTAGAAAATACTTGTGCTAATGACGGTATCAGGACCGATACTAGTATTGGTGCATCCCTAATACTACTTCCCCCCCCCCCCCTCCATATTTTTTTTATTAAAAACTGGATGGGAAGGGGGGGTACAGAAATCCAGAAAGACAAGTTGAGGTTAAATGCCAAAAACCATCATTCAGCAGTGTTTCATCACTTAAGTTGAAATGGCAAAGACATGAACAAAAGACAATGTGAATTCCTCAGGTATGTAATGAGCTGTGGTGCCAGGTATTGTTTCCGTTCATAAAGATGGCAGCACCAGGTGGGTCCTACCTTCTCTGGGACAGGCAGTTGCCTATAAAAGCTCGTCGTGGTCCACCCTTCAAGATTATCTTCCCATAGGCCAGGCCTTACTAGGGACCCCTATGTTTTTTTTTTGTTTTTTTTTTTTCTTGGGCACAAACCCTGCAAATAAATAATGGGAGGGTTATGGTACTGCAGATCATTAGTGCGACTTTAGTGACAGTCATACAGCATTTATCCTTGTCTGAAAACTGGAGGCCCATGCCGATCATTCCATAACCTCAATACTATAGTGCTATGGAATAGCAAAAAGACTGGTATGATAAAGAGAAACTAAATGTTTAAGCCTCACGTGCAGGCTTGGCTTCACCCATGCTATGCATTTTCCAGATGATGGTTGTACTGGATCAGAGGGAACAGCTCCAGGGAGAGTGCAAGCAACTGAATCAAAGAAAGTGTTGAAACTTGGTATACATTATTATGCAGTTTTTGGTGGGGAATTTTCTTAGACGTGACCACTGGTGAATTGGGGGCCCGGGTACATTTACACTCTGGTATATTGTGCACATATGGTGACTTCTGGGTTTTGTGTAAATTTTTAAGTTTTGTAAATGTAATTTGATCTTTTAACTTTTTTTTACTTTTATTTTGTGAAGCTCCCCAAAAGCTAGCTCCTGCTCAAAGACCTGCAGTAAACACCAAACCAGCCCCTGGACTAGTCAAAAAGTCTGCTGTGGGCAACGGAGAAGAGGAGTCTGCTGAATTAATCCAACAGGTGACTATAGTCAAGATAGTGACTCAGTGCCCACGTTCTATGAACTTTTATATTGTTTAATATTTAATGTGAGCTTATAGCTCAATTTGACCTGTTGGTAGTTCGGCATCGATTTTGGTTCCTTAGAATATCTCCATTGTACTTTTTTTACAGTTTTTGTTTGGTAAACTGTAGCAGTTTAAAGTACAGGTTGTGCACCTATGATCCAAAATAGGATATTTGGGACACTGTTTAAACATAACCGACTTCTCAAGTGACTTTTTTTTTTTTTTTTTGGGATGGTTGAGTGACCACGTGAATCCATCCCTATGGGACCATGTCTCTGAGGAAATGAGTGAGATTTTTTTTTTTTTTTTTTTTTGCTAGAAGCCAAAATGACGCTTGAGAAACCGGCTACGTTCTAAACAGGGTCCCAATAGAGCATGTATGCAGATTGCTACTTATTGATCTGGGCACAGGTGGTCTTGCTATTAATCTAAACTGGTTAAGCCTTAGTGTGTGAATCTAGGAGGTGGTCTTCCTTTCCATAATCGCTCCTGATGAAGCTGTGTTGCGGTGAAACGCACAATTAGCAAATAATCTAGGACTACCTAACATTTTGATCATCTTAACCATTAAATCAGACATGAGGATGTTTTCGTGGTCCCATATTATCAGGGTTATTCAAAGATCCAAATAGTGGCTGAAAGGTAACCGAACAGTGAAATTCAGCCTACGGTTATCTTTCCTGGCCGTCTCTCTATTCTGAGAGCAGGCAGTTCCCTAAATGTTGGCGAATTGCCTGCACATACAGTGCCTGTTCAAGGGCAGTGAATTCCCCATAGAGAAGCAATGCTTCATCTATTCAGAGAACAAAAAAACAGCAGTGGAAAGTTGCCGAATTGCCCTGCTGTTCGGTGGTTTCATTCGACCTGTTTATTCAGGCGAATCCCATAGGCTTCAATGTTAAAAATATTCCTGTTTTCACTCCATCTAAAACTTTTTTATAATATTCTGCAGTAAAAAGTTACTTTTAAGATCCTTAAAATAAAAAAAACTATAAAAAAATTAAAATCGCTTTTCTGTAACAGCCCTTTAATCATTCATTGGATCTTTCATGTAAACTTCAGACATTTTTGTTCTGTGGTTTCTTTGCAAACAGCGTTTCACTTTTCAAACATTCAAGCTTTTTTTTTTTTTTTTTTTTTTGTTCACTCCATTTGTCTGGTAGCTTTTTCCGGCCGATGCTCTGCGCGGTGATCGGCAGCTGCTCGGGTTTCTCTGGCGTGTTCAGGGTTAATCAAGATGTTTTTGCGAGTTTCGGTGTTCGTTCACCAGGTTTTGCGGTGAGTGTTCGGTGGGTTTGCAGCAGATTTTCCCTGCACTATGACGGCCCGGTGGTGCTTGCTGAATACACCGCAGGGTTGCCAAAATGATCGCCAATCTCACTGAATTGAAGAGAACGAAAAGTCACTGAACGTGCAGTGACTTTTGATTCTTTGCTCAACTCATACTGGGTTATTCATTCTCATTTAGGGCACCAGAGAAATGCAGGAAGGTCCTCTATACTTCATTACAACATATTCAAATATATGGGTCCTGTGAATAGGTGTAGGACTATTAACGTAAGAGGAGTTATCCTGAAATCATTCAAATGGTTTAATAATTTGTCCTGCTAGAAATAACAGGCTAATATGGTTATTTTAAATTATTCCTATTCTATATAGGAAGTAGGTGTTCTGACACTGTCTAATCCAGAGCTAAATCTACAATCTTCTGTGGATGTTTTTAGATTCCCATCTGGACACCTGGTTTATGTAGATGGATGTACATACTGCAACTTTACTAACTTGGGTGGATTTTATAATTTTCTTCAGCTTTTATATTTAAGCTCTCTTGCTACACACATCACCGTGGCTGACTTGGTATTTTAACCTTATTTACACATTCATTACAGTTAAGTGTAAGGTGGTGATTTTTACCCTGTTCATTTTGAACAATCTAGAACTGGTACTTTTATGTCGACTCAGAACTCTGGTTTTGGAGTCTTAGATTTTAGAATACTGGATAAGTAGTGCTTCACTTACAGGTTTTATGTTACCATTCTAGCTTTTTTTTTTTTTTTTTTTTTAAAGGTGGTCAGGATGTTTTAGTCTACCTATCCACTTTCTGTTGCCCCAATCTAGCAGACCTACAGGGTGAAGTGGAGTTTCCTCCATCCTCACCCAGCTTCTTGCTTTTCCTGGCTGACATCTCCTTTAAAGACTGACTGCAATAGTGAGCATTCTTAGAGGCAACCAATAGATCGTATCTGTGCATGCAGCTCTGATCCATTGTTGGGCACAGGTGCGTGTCCTTTTTAGGTTATGTTCAAAGGAGTTTATAGAAGCAATGTCACTACTGGCTATGTAGCCATCAAGTACTTCTCAATGTCTAGATTTATACACCTAGTTCTTTCATGTCCGTAGGGATCACATAAGCAATCACTTGGCTTTATTTTCTCAGATAAACGTACTGAAAATTACAGTTGAAGACTTGGAGAAGGAAAGAGACTTTTACTTCGGGAAGCTCAGAAATATTGAACTGATCTGCCAAGAGAACGAAGGGGAGAGTGACCCGGTTTTGCAGAAAATTATAGAAATCCTCTATGCCACAGATGTATGTTCCTAATATCTCCTAAAATCTTTTGTCTTTGGTTTTTAAAATGCATACTTTGGGTTGCAACGTTGTCAGGCGAGCAGAAGGAACATACATGAGAGGATGTACCTTCCATTCTGAGGTCCATCTGGGCGCAGTTAGTGCGCTCAGTGCTGCTAGGCTCAATAGAGGATCACTTTGCAACCCTGTTGAACGTTGGTCATAGCCAGGCCTGGGTATTTTGGACTGAGCAGCCCACTTTTTTTTCTACACCGCGCGTATTGCTGAGTTTTATTGCTGTGATACTCACACTGCACATTACTTTGGACACTGCACATTATGTGGGTGTAACAGAGCTCCACTGTAATAAGACTTGATGTACTGTATCAACTTATTCGTTTCCCTCTCCCCGGCACACATCAATTCATTCCTCTTCTCTCCCCCCCCCCCCCCCAGTTGATGACATCACACCGACCACCCTCCCTCTTCGGGTGACAAAGGCTGCCTTGCCATGTGGCCTGATGGACTGGTCGTAGCCCTTTGATGGGAAGGCCTTCAGCACGTGCAATTCGTGCGTATGGCTGGCCCTGTCAAAGCGTTGCAGCTATGCTGGGAGGCACGTCAGTACAGGCACACATAGGTTGGTCTGTTTTTAGTACACTAAGAGCCTGTGGTATGTAGGGGGGCAGGAATCGGTGAAGTTGCTGGAAGAGAAAATGGTCACATGATCAGAAGACTGAGGGTGTCAAAAATCCTCGGGGCGCACAGCAGATAAGGATGAGTTGTGAAAGGGGGGCGACGAACAGAAAATTAGCTTGGGAGCAAATTATACAAACTAGCAAATGTACAAGTTAGACACAGAACCGTAGGAGAGGGAGCCCTCCCTGAGAACTTACAGTTCAGTATACTCTACACACCCTGGCCTCTTACTCTGGGTTCTTGGACATGTTCAGAGTACCCAATCACACCCACTGTGTAAAATGGAGGGGTTTCCAGAGCATTCACTGCTGTAAATTTACTTTGGGAACACCCCCCCATCCCCCATCCAAAACCTTTTTTTTTTTTAGATAATGTTAGAGTATCTATACTAGAGAATGCTGGAACAAGCACTTGGAGTATAGCCACTCTATACAAAAAATGGATTTGGTGCAGCATTGATCCATCGGTCGACTTGGACACTGTATCAACACTCTTTCAATGACTGGTGCTACACATGCAGCACTGATCCTTAAACGTGGTCATTCGACTGACTTGTGCTTCCTTGACGTGTGGAGGAAGAGCTGCAAAAGGTTGCTGGACAAACATCTAGTTTGCTTAAAAGAAATTGGTGCAGATGCTGGTGACGCCACTTATCACAGGGTGTCATCCTTTTAACTACTTTTTTTTTTTTTTTGTCCTACCTATTGTACAGTGCTGTAACTTTATAAATAATTGTAATTTTAGCCTTTGAGGTTAATTTGACGCCCTGCTGATATATAGGGTGGCTGTTTAATGTGTCTGAACTTTATTGACCCTCCTAATTATTTTTTTTTACTTTTAGGAGGGATTTGTTATACCTGAAGGAGCTCCTCCAGAAGATCAAGAAGAATATTAATGCCACTCTCCTACCACGCAGTCATTTTTTCTTTAAAAGTTTTTGCCCAAATTATGCTTAACTGTAAAATATCCTATTTGTTCTCGGAGGGCTGTAATTTCTGCTCCAACAACTCGGCACCTCCACTTTTTTGAAAGTGCACTTTGCCAAAGTTTCACTCAATTTACAGTGGTTTAACATATATATTCTTTTTCTTCAGAGCAAGGTCCTCAGTTTTTGTAGCATGGAAAGTGTTTTTAACGCCTAATGAGTTTGTTCTTATCGAAAGACTCAATGGGTCGGTTATGATTATTTTTTTCTTGCGAGAGGAAAAAAGGTTCATTGGAGAAAAATGGAAACGCAAGCTTAAAGACTTCTTAAGATGGGGTGACTTAGGGGGAAAAATTACTATTAAAGTAAAATCGTTTGTGGTCGGACGTGTTGTATAGATTATTAAAATTGCCTTAAGGAGTTTATATGTGCTTTTCATATCTAAACTCATAGTGTGACATGGCTTAATGAGCATACGTCTAGGTAAGAGATGCTCCTTGTTCAATGAGCTGTTGTTTCTTCTGAAACTTTAATCCCTTTAAGAGTCTGCAAGGTGCTTTGCTATGCTGAATAAGGCATTTATTGGCACCGCTTGGGGGTTACTGCTTGCTAGCACTGAGATTACGCTAGTTCTCCTTCTGTAACATGGAAATGATGGTTCAGAGTTTTCTACCTCTGCTGCCTGCAGTATATTGCTCTGTGCAAACTATGTAAACGGCCTCGATACAGGACCACCCGACCTCCAAGGGAAGGGCTATTATCGTATTTAAGTGTTTTAAAATACTACTAAAATGAGATGAAATTTACTGAGGCTTAGTGGCAAACCTCTGAATGTTCAGCATTTCCCATTCCTTTTTTCTTTTTGAGGGGTGTTTATTTAACAGCTTTTTCTCAAGTCTTGTTTATTCTATTCTGATCAGTGGGTTCTTGTCTGGAACAGAATGGCTGTTTTTGTTTTTTTTACATTTTATTGGAATTTATTAGCTCAAAAATAATAAAGTGGAAATGTAATTTGTAATGCATGAACGTAGCAAAGCGCAGACTAATGTCTGTTTAGTAGCCAGCCACCCACCACATTGCAGTGCTTTCTTGTGGCCTTTTCAAACCTGACTTTCTCTTCTGCCCCCTGCCCTGTAACTTTTCTTTAAATATTTTTTTATCTACCTCCCTCATTAAGGTTTTTGCAATTTTTTTTTTTCCCCTCAGACTTTTCTTAAGCCATTTCTGAATAAAACATCTGTATTTAAAGTGTTTTTGACTTCTTTGGCTTTTTTTTTTTTTTTTTTTTTTTTTACTCGCGTAGCTCCTTGTCCAGTGCAGCTGGCTCCTGGTTTCAATTTTGGGGGTAATTCATAAACCATACTCCCAAAACAATGTAGACAGAGGTTGTTCACAATTGTTGTGCAAAAAAAATGAGCCTTTTTATAAAACCTCAGAACAAGCCTGCCTTGTCAGGGCATGTCTGTTACATGATGTGGAGTAATATGGCTGTGAAAGAATTTCCATTTTACTGAATTAAAGGCTTTAAGATTCTTCTGTTGTCGTTTCATGTTTCTTTTGAGATGCCTCAGACGCAGTAATGAGATGACAGTACTCAGGTACAATGCTGCAGAGTGTCAGTGGAAATTGGGGATCCAAGGAAGCCACACTCTATAGCCAAAAAAAGGGACTCTGCAATCCAGAAACAAAGATGAATTTTACTTACAAGGCATTCTCAGCTGAACACCCAGTCTTTCTCAAGCTTGAGAAAGGCTGGATGTTCAGCTGAAACATCACTGTGGTAAATTAAAATGACTGCTTCTGGAGGGCCAAGTCCCTGCATAGTGGGGGGTTGTCTACAGCTGATGGCATCAAGATTTCTCAGGTCTCTTTGGTAAAATTTGCCTTTTTTTTTTTTTTCCCTGTGCTTCCAACTCCAGATACCTATTTTGCTCTCAAAGCATGGAGAGAAGGTGTCCTCTGACAACAAGAGTGGAATGTCCCTGCTGTCAATATATGCCGTGGGTTTTTTTTTTCTATTTGAAATGGCCAGGGTTATTCACAAGGCACCCGTGGCTTACCGAAGTTTACAATCCCTGCAACAACGGTATTTCTCCAAGGCAGAGGCACTGTACATTGCCAAACGTTACTAATTGTTGTACTGGAATTAAAGGTCAAGTCTGTCAGTCAACAGTCCCTATTCCAGTGTAGCTGGTAATGGAGCTGCTAAAACGAATCTTTGCATGCGGTGAGTTGATAGGCAATCGGAAGACGATTAGGATTATTTTGACCAAGCCACGGTTAGCGGCTTGAGCATCTGAGATGCTGGCTGTACTACCTCCTAGGGTCCATAGGCCATTAGAGATAAGAGGAAGACCATTGAGAACCATTTATTCCAGGCCTTCCACTGCACACAGCCAGTGAGTGAGGACTTTAGATTTATTTTTCTTCAAATCTTGAGTGCAAAGTGATGCATAAAGCCAGGGTTTCTGATGGTTTTTAGTCAGCTTTTCAATACTGCCCAATTAGAATAAATCTGGAGCTAGAGTCCAAGGAGGACCTGTTTAAACCAGAGCCACATCTGTTGGAGTAGTGCTCTAGGTGTGAACAGGGCACTTGTTTAGGTTTAATGGCTGTGTCCCTAATAGGGCCTGATTCACAAAATCCACTAAATATGGTTAATGTGAGGAAATCCTAGCAATGAAGGAGTGTTCCAGTAATATAGCCCTGGGTGTGGATGATCTCGTCACATTGATATTTAAAATTGTCCGGAATAGTCTCCCTCCAGTGCTGATCTGGTTTTAATGTTGGTATCTTTTGCCTATCTTGGACCCCCAGATCAGACTGCTGGCAACACACTCTGACATGGGCCTTTTTTTTTTTTTTTGTTTTTTTTTTTTTTGTGGTCCAGTTTTTTCAACCTTAGGTGATCACACTGTAGTGAGGTGCCTGTACATTATAGACAACAGGGGTCAGCAACCTTGAACTCCAGATGTTCTGGAGCTACAGTTCCCATAAGGTTCAGCAAACCTAATCTGTGGTGGATACTGGTGTGAGGCTTACGCTTGTTAAAAATATATTATGAGGTGTTCAAATCTGGCAGGTGCTGCTATGTGGGAATGTGTCTACAAACCCAATGGAGCAAAAAATGGATTCCAGGCGCACCTTAACTCATTATAAAACACTTACTAAATCTATATTCTATACAACCGTGACGTATAATGACAACCTTGTATAAACCCATTAGATTTTAAACTTTAAAATACAGTGCAGTATCATATTGGCAGATGCATTTAGAATGATTATTTGTACAATGTCTCTACTGCAGTACCCCAATCAAGGAGGAAGAGTCCCCGTGTCTCATGGGAATCTTCTTGCAACCGTGGTGGTTTTTACAGGAATTCCCAGCGATTAAAATTTGTCTTGCTGCTCTGTTATTGTGTAAATTATTCCTCCTATTATGGCTAAAGGTCACAAAACAGACCATATCAATGTGCCAAAGGATATAATATAGCAGAAATTTAAAAAGGATCACCAGAATACGTTTTCACCATAGGCTTCTTCAGTAAGTGTCCTTAACGTAACAGTCTGGGTAAAAAAAATGCCAATCTGAAATTTAATAACTGGAAAGTAGCACCAATCCGTGGTGTTCGTTTCATGATCAGTGACCTTGGGGGCCCTGATCTATTCCCTAAACTTGTATGATATTTGGCGCTTGCTATACACTTTGGACAGGGACTGTTCCTTCTACTCCCCCCAAGGATGGGAAAGACCCAACTTTATGTTCCAGCCACAGGCCGAACTCACTGATAAATACTGATGTGAAGATCTTTGCCAAGATGCTTGCCTCTAGGTTGGGGAAGCATATCCTGACCATCAAGGGTTCATCCCGGGTCGGAGGCCCCCGGATAATATGCAACGTATACTCAACCTGATGAACTCGGCCAGGGCGACGGGCCAGAGAGCCTTTCTGCTTTCTCTAGATGTGGAAAAGGCACTTGACCGGGTCGACTGGTCCTATCTGTGGGATGCCATGGGGACTTTTGGCTTAACGGGAGACCTTCTTACGGGAGTGTGGGCACTCTATTCCGCCCGAGGGCGAGGGTGGCTAATGGAGGCTTTTTATCTGACCCCTTTCGTGTCCTAAATGGCACGAGACTGTGATGACCCCTGTCTCCCCTCCTCTTCGCCCTCTCCATTGAACCGTTGGCAGCAGCGTACATTAGGTCTCACCCTGACATTAGGGGGGGTTGAGGTGGACGGGCTTCAATATAGAATAGGATTTTTTGCAGACATCCTCCTGTCCCTCACTTCTTCATACACAACTTTCTCCAACCTCTCGACAACCTTGATGACCTTCGAACGAATCTTGGGATGCGCTTGGTGGTCATCCAGTGGCCGCCCATGGAGAGGGGGTTCTGTCACGTACAGCGTCCTCGCTGGCCGGGTGCCGAGTGTTAAGCAAGCACGTGGTGGTCACGTGGGTGGTCAGGGGGTGGGGCGCGGCATGATGACGCAAAGCTGCCAGGTTTAAAGTCAGTCTGCTGAGGCAGACTCATTGCCTTGACGTGGAGTTTGCTTCCTCAGTGCATTTGTGGCACTCTGTGTATTAAATCGGTATTAAACTCATTGCACCCCAAAAGAGTACTGTAAATAGGACTAAGTAGAAAGCATTTTGTTTTGTTATTATTGAAATTTACCAGAACATAGTTCTGTTGCTGCTGTTCTGACCTCCTACCAGCGGGTGTCACTGCTGTGTCCTCAGCCACAGAAACTGTACTTAATACCATGTGGTTGTCTCAGTGATTCAGTAATCCTGAAGTTACCACTGGATGCAGTTAAGAGAGTGTGCACAGTGCATCCAGAGTAAAAACAGAATCTTTTATCTGTTTCAGGTAGGCAGAAAAGTATCTAAAGTCTAACAGTTAATGAGAAAGGTTATTAGAGATTTTATGTAAATAGGAGTTTGGTCAGACAGACCCCTGCAGACTGATTGCTGTGACAGGCCTGGTGTAATATGCATTGTAAACTGCAGTAGCTGTATTAATGTCTGTATAGTTGTTCTCTCCTTTAACATGGAGAATGTCATTTAACAGAATGAAGGAAGCATCAGTGTTTTATGCTGTTAAATCGGTCTGGTTACACAGGTTGCTAAATGGATTCACTGCAGCCACGTGTTGTAATCAACATGGCTGAATTAGGAAAGCATGCTAGTATAGTAACAGAAGCCTTATGTACAAGGAACTCCAGTTCCCAGAATCAGTTTTAAGTAGGTTTTATTTCTGAGAAAATGTGCAGAATGTTATTACTTGTGTATGATATTTGTTCTGTGCAATCTCCATCAGAGATTGAAAGTGAAACCAGATTATATTTTGTTGCTAGGTAGATTTTTTTAATTCTAGATATGTTTGTACCAATTGTTATTTAAGATAGACTGTATAATAGATTAGGATTTTATGTTATATAGATTCAGTAATCCTGAAGTTACCACTGGATGCAGTTAAGAGAGAGTGTGCACAGTGCATCCAGAGTAAAAACAGAATCTTTTATCTGTTTCAGGTGAACTCATAAAATAAATGTGTTGTACCAGAACAAGCTCCGTCTCTTATTCTAAAGAGTGCAACACATTGGTGATTTTCATAAATATTGTGACTTTGGCTATTTCTGAGAACCCTCTGTGTATGACCATGGCTATTCCTGAGATCCCTGTTTTGTGTATGACCACCGCTACTCCTGTCAACCCTGCTCTGAGTGTGAACCTTGTTATAAGGCTGACCCTCTCTCCTGCAATTAACCTCCCTGGCGTTCAGATTTTTTCAAAATTTTGTGTCTAAAAGCGTTTCAAATTTTTTTTGCAAGGAAATGTGGTGTTTTATATAGTAGGTCTGAAATCCTTAGGAATAACTCGCTGAAATACATGCAAACAAGACTCTAGTAAACACACTCGGGTTATTCAGAGAGCGGTGAAAAGCAGGAGAATGGCTGGAGAATGGAAAATTCTAGGTCAAAATAGTGGATTTGGACAGTGAGTTAATGGTAGAATTTTTCTGGTTTACCTAACTTGACTGAGTCTGATAAAGTTAGAGAGACGAAATAAACACGATTTCATACAATTTATTTTTCAAATAATTTTTTGGGGTTTTCAAATGTGCCCCCAGGTGCCACCCCCCTGCGTTGCGGTGGTTGCAGGAAATGGAACCCGGAAGCGATCACACGGAGGTGACTGCTGGGGACAGCGAGGGAGCGCAGGACGAGGTGTGTATGCATACAGCCAGAGTGCGGCTCGGGTTTACCGTTTGTGAATACCGCCAGGGAGGTTAAGACCTAGGAGTTCAGACCTACTAGATCGGATACTGTGTACTGGGACCAGCACCATTCACCCCAGGGGGATCCGTGACACTGGGGATACACTTGACCCCGTGTCTCACCAACCTTTATAATGCAAACTATGGCTCTCTCCTCCTTAAGCTACACCTGGTCCAGCTACAAATTGTTCCTGAGAAAGCAATAAGGTGGAAAAAATGGCGCAGATAATGTGTAGATGGTCGGTCTTGGGTAGCAGCAAGGGCACAAATGCACACTCCCAAGTGCGAATAGTCAATGGATAAAATAATGGGTAGATTCCTCGCGCTTATGCCAAGTGTCCAGTGAGTAATACTTCAAGAAAATCTAGAAAACATAATAGACATACATTGCGCAGTACATCCTTATGACACCTGGTTTCCAGAGAGAAAGTATTCAACTCACTTTTTTCTGAGCCCCATAAAGTCGGCTCTGGACTATATAGGCATATACAGTTGTGTTCAAAATTATTCAACCCCCAATGCTGTAAAGGGTTTTAGGGAATTTAGTGTACATTTGTAATTGTATTCAGAATGAAATCCTACCAGGATTTTTTAAAGAACCATATGCAACTAAAATGACATCAATTGGTTTTGTAATACAGTAGTAAATGTTTCTTTTGTGAATTCTTCATTGACACAATTATTCAACCCCTTAAAGACTACCACTCTGAAGAACAGAGGTTCATTCAAGTGTTTTCAATCAGGTATTGAAAACACCTGTGGATGTCACGGAGCAGCAATAAAGCATAATAAGCACCAATTAGGCAGCTTTAAAATGACTGTGATACTCAGCTCCTTCTAGACATTTACTGGTGTGGTTACAAACATGGTGAAGTCAAGAGAATGGTCCAGGAAGACAAGAGAAGAGGTGATTACTCTTCACAGGAAGGACAATGGCTATAAGAAGATTGCAAAGATGTTAAACATACCAAGAGAGACCATAGGAAGCATCATTCACAAATTCAAGGCAAAGGGCACTGTTGAAACGCTACCTGGTCGTGGCAGAAAGAAGATGCTGACTTCGACTGCTGTGCGCTACCTGAAGCGTTGAGTGGAGAAAAGTCCCTGTGTGACTGCTGAGGAACTGAGAAAAGATTTGTCAGATGTGGGTACTGAAGTTTCAGCTCAGACAATACGGTGCACACTGCGTAATGAAGGCCTCCATGCCAGAACTCCCAGGCGCACCCCCTTGCTGTCTCCAAAGAATAAGAAGAGTCGACTGTAATATGCCAAAAGTCATGTGGACAAACCACAGAAGTTTTGGGATAGTGTTCTGTGGACTGATGAAACAAAATTAGAACTGTTTGGGCCCATGGATCAACGCTCTGTTTGGAGGAGGAAGAACAAGGCCTATGAAGAAAAGAACACCTTGCCTACTGTGAAGCATGGCGGGGGGTCAATCAGGCTTTGGGGCTGTTTTGCTTCTGCAGGTACAGGGAAGCTTCAGCGTGTGCAAGGTACCATGAATTCTCTTCAGTACCAGGAGATATTGGATGACAATGTGATGCAGTCCGTCACAAACCTGAGGCTTGGGAGACGTTGGACCTTTCAACAGGACAATGATCCCAAGCATACCTCCAAGTCCACTAGAACATGGTTGTAGATTAAAGGCTGGAACATTTTGGAGTGGCCATCGCAGTCACCTGACTTAAATCCGATTGAGAACCTCTGGTGGGACTTAAAGAAAGCAGTTGCAGTGCGCAAGCCTAAGAATGTGACTGAACTGGAGGCTTTTGCCCATGACGAATGGGCGAAGATACCCGTAGATCGCTGCAAGACACTTGTGTCAAGCTATGCTTCACGTTTAAAAGCTGTTAGTACAACATCCTTTTACAGTTATAAGTACTAAGATTGAATGTCACTTGGGGGTTGAATAAAACTGATATTGATGTGAGCACAGAAAAGACATTTGTGGTTATTTCATTATAAATGGTATGTTATATTTGTCTGACCTACACGTGCCTCTTTGATTTAATTGTAAGCAAGATGACTGAATGATCAAAATCAATATCGAACTGGCCAAAACACTCAATTTCAGTGGGGGTTGAATAGTTTTGAACACAACTGTATCTGTGGATATGATCTCACCAGCCCGTCCTACCAGCAACCATCCGTGGTGATAACCTGGTCCATAGATGAAATATTGGATCCCCGGGATATGTCACAGACGAAAAGTCGGCAGGATAAAATAAAGTAAAATTTATTGCAGCACTAACGCGTTTCGATCTAATTGGTCTTTATCAAAGTGCAGAAAAATATACATTGTTTACAGGATTCTCCTCTCTGGGCTCAGGTCTTACCCTTGTTTTCCATAACCCTGCGTTCCCCGAGGGCTCCCCTCCGACAGCCTTTGGTTGGTGGGTTGATGCAGGATTTACCAAAGTCAGACATTTACTCCTTCAGGGTAGGCTGGTCGCATTGGGGTACTTGAACGAGTCCTCCCCCCCCCCCAGGGGAAGTTCAGGGCACGACAGTTGATTAATTTTGCTGGGTCCTTTGCACGTTTGACACTTGATAGGAGATTGACATTTTATGAACGTGGCTGTAGGTCACTTTCCCAACGAAAGGGTCAAATTTCCATCCTGGACTTACTCTTCCTCTCCTTGAGCTTTCGAACTGAGCCCTGTTTTAGGGCCCAGTGTGAGGCCAACCTGAGGGACTCTCCCGACCCAGAGGTATGGGATGTAATCTTCACAAGATTTTCTAAAGTGACGGCATGTACTGTGGTCCAGGAGAACTGTTATAAAGTAATGGCCAGGTGAAATATTTACATCTGAGATGCCACTCCAAGTTGTCCCCAGGGATACTGAGCACCTGTTACCGTGGCTGCGGAGGTGATGGTACGTACCTATATTCTTGGTGGGATTGCGTGGCAGTTAAACACATCTGGGAGGCTGTATTCCCTGCCTTGAACAGGTGTCTGGGAACCCAGGTGCCACCGGATCCTTGGATAATTCTACTGAATCGTCCCCACCCTGGGATGGGGCTGGGGCACCAAGCTAATAGGCTTCTGGTGGGGGTATGCACGGCGGTTCAAATGTGTTTGGCCCGGACATGGAGGAGTCTACCTCCACCCAAGCCTCAGACTACTGCTAAAATTTAGCAAATCATTTTGATGGAGGGGGGCGTGGCTGGCCTGGCTCGGGAGCAGACATGCCTTAGCAGAGCTCCGCTGGTGATCGCTGAGAAAGATTTATTATGCCCAGGATTTGCTTTTGGAATACCCCATACAGGAGTCCCGACGTGGCTGGCCACCAGGTGAAGTGCTCTGGAGCCTGCTTGGTTCCCCCCCTCCAGAGCTTAGAGGAGTTTGCGGCCCGTCTCGTGGCTGAAGTGCCTGACCGGCGGCCATTTTGAGGCCTGTCTTCTGGGTCTGCCCGGACCTGCCCCCCCCTTTACTGTTTCCTGACTCGGGTGGGCAGCTGTTGTTAGATCGGAGGATGGAGGGCCCCCATCTTCGGAGTGCGGCGGCTGGGCGCCCGATGGAACTAGCGGTGGTGCACATGGCAAGGCGGCTGCCGTTGTGTCCCCCCCCCTACCAGAGACCTGGGGGCTGTTTTGTCAGATCTGGAGGACTGCCTACGGCTGTTGCCGGGAGATGAGGGGAGCCCGCTGACTCGCGGCTCCTGGCGACGCTTGATGACTGTGCTGCGGGATGGCCGGGGGGCTGAGGCGGAGGCCCCAGCTGAGTGTCAACTGGAGGATGCCTTACCTGTCAGACGAGGTGAGAGCTCTTCCGGCACAGAGGAGGATCAATGCGATGGAGACGAGATGGAGGCAGCGGTGATGGGAGATGCGGTGGAGATCCCCGAGCTGGCGGCTGCTGGCCCGCGGGAGCGTTTTCCGGAGGTGGAGTGGCTGGATGCTGTGTTCGCTGGGGCACATGCGTCCAGAGCTGGTGTCCTGCATCACAATGCCTTATGGAAACTGCGGGTGCTGAGGGACTGGCTCTCCAACGTCGGTCCTGCAGAGGTGACATGCCTTGGCTGCGGAGAGTTGCCTGCCGTAGCCACCGTTCCGTGTTTGTACACAGGCTGAAGTGACTTGCCCCATATTCTTTGACAGGACACCCGTCCTCGTTACAGTTAGCGCCCCCCCCGTGAGATCTTTCTGATGTGCTCCCCTCTTCTGTCTTACCC
Organism: Leptobrachium leishanense; assembly: GCA_009667805.1. NCBI lineage: Eukaryota > Metazoa > Chordata > Amphibia > Anura > Megophryidae > Leptobrachium > Leptobrachium leishanense. Next base: position 44,233 of record RXON01000885.1, on the reverse strand, counting down.
ACAGAGGCCTTTTTGGCATTTTTGTTTTGATTCCGCTGTGTTTTCTTATTGTCGTCCCCCCCCCCCGTTCTGAAGACTTTTTGCTAGTGACTCTCTGCAGACTTGATTGCTCATCTGATGAGCCATTCCCCCCCCCCTTTTTTTCTTCTGAGTGTTTTTGAGATGACCAAAGTTTTGGGGTGACTTTAGCAGATGTTCGCGGTTAACCCCCCCCCCCTTTATTACTGATGTCTTTTGATGCTTTCAAATATCTTGCGGTTTGATGTACTGATGACTTATTTTCCAAAATAAAATTTTGAATACAAAAAAAAAATCATTTTGATGGAGTGACTAACTGCAGTACTGCGCTACAGAGTGGCCCAAATAGTGGCAGTGTGGTCCCCTTGGAGACTGACCTTTGCCTCCCCGTCTGTGAGAAACATTGACAAAGAAAGGGTTATTCAGAGAGAGGTGAAAACCAGGAGAATTGCCAGGAGAATGAACAATCTAGACCAAATAGCCAATTTGGAACGTGAGATAAATGGGAGAATTTTTCTGGTTTGGCTACTTTGACCTAGAATTTTCACTTCTCCCGCCATTCTCCTGGTTTTCACCCCTCTCTGAATAACCCTGAGAGTGTCAGTGAGTGGCAAAGAGGGTGTACGTCACTCACATCTTTCACAGAGGATGTAAGAGAGTAAGAGAGTGTGCGAGTCGGTGAATGTGTGCATCCCTCTCATACTTCATGTCACTGTCTCTCACAGAGTGTGAAACAGAGCAAGTAACAGAGAGTGGGTGAGTGTCACAGAGTGCAGAGGCGGCTCTAGACTTTGTGAGGACTTAGGCGACACACAAGCATGAGGCCCCTACTAACACCCACAATGGAAAAAATGCACGCGATACTCAATTTATACAGTTAATTTTGTATTTTAAAACAGACAAAATCATATGATCTTATAATTCATACCTTTTAGAAATATATTAGTCTCATATACACTGCACATTACTGTATCACAGAGCTCCACTGCAATAAACACAGTAATGTGCGGTGTGTACTAGGGATGAGCTGCTCGGTTCGATCTGTTCGCCCACAATGCACCACAATGCACTTTTCCACTGGCCTGAACCTTGTAATTGGCTACAGCCTTGCACCTGACCACAGGTCAGGTGCAAGACTATGCCAATCACGGCTCAGAGTCCTGATTGGGCAAATTTTGCCCAATCATGGGCTCACAGAGCTAAGTCCCGCAGCACACTATATAAGGCTTCACACAGCCCCCAGCACGTGTTTTTTGAGAGGAGATTGTTCTGTTAGTGTGTCTTCTCAGTGCCAGCAGCTATTGGGGGGGTCTCACTTCAACAAGATATCTGGGAATTGTTGTAATCTGTGTGTTCTCACTGCCAGCAGCTATTGGGGGGATCTCACTTCTACAAGATATTTGGGAATTGTAATCTGTGTCTTGTCACTGCCACCCATCAGGGGGTCTCACTGATTTATAGGAGGTTCCTGGGAATTGTAATCTGTGTCTTCTCACTGCCAGCTATCAGGGGGTCCCACATACTCCTAGCAGATACAGTGGCAAGAAAAAGTATGTGAACCCTTTGAGATTACGTGGAGTTTTGCATGAATTGGTCATAAAATGTGCTCTGATCTTCATCTAAATCACAACAATTTGAAAAACAGTCTGCTTAAAATAATACAACACAAACATTATATGTTTTCATGTGTTTATTGAACAGAACATGTAAACATTCACAGTGCAGGGCGGAAAAAGTATGTGAACCCCTACCCTAATGACTTCTTCAAGAGCTAATTGGAGCCACGAGTGAGCCAACCTTGAGTCCAATCAGTGTGATATTATTGGATGTGTTGCTGAAAGCTGTCCTGCCCTTTAAAAACACACACCAGTTTTGGGTTTACTGGTTTCAAGAAGCACTGCCTGACGGGAACCATGCCTCGCAGAAAAGAGCGCTCAGCAGACCTACGATCAAGAATTGTTGACTTGCATGAAGCTGGAAAGGGTTACAAAAGTATATCCAAAAGCCTTGATGTTCATGTGTCCACGGTAAGGCAGACTGTCTACAAATGGAGAAAGTTCAGCACTGTTGCTACTCTCCCTAGGCGTGGTCGTCCTGTAAAGATGACTGCAAGAGCACAGTGCAGATTGCTTAATGAGGTAAAGAAGAATCCTAGAGTGTCAGCTAAAGACTTACAGAAATCCCTGGCACATGCTAACATTTTTGTTGACACATCTACAATAAGGAAAACCTTAAACAAGAATGGAGTACATGGGAGGACACCACGGAGGAAGCCATTGCTGTCCAAAAAGAATATTGCAGCACATTTGAAGTTTGCAAAAGAGCACCTGGATGTTCCACAGCACTACTGGCAAAATATTCTGTGGACAGATGAAACCAAAATTGAGTTGTTTGGAAAAAATACACAACACTATGTGTGGAGAAAAAAAGGCACAGCACACCAACATCAAAACCTCATCCCCACTGTAAAACATGGCGGAGGGAACATCATGGTTTGGGGCTGCTATGCTGCCTCAGGGCCTGGACGGATTGTTGTCATTGATGGAAAAATGAATTCCAGAATTTATCAAGACATTTTACAGGAAAACGTAAGACCATCTGTCCGCCAACTGAAGCTCCACAGAGGATGGGTGATGCAACACGACAATGACCCAAAGCATACAAGTAATTCAACAAAAGAATGGCTTCAACAAAACAAAATAAGCCTTCTGGAGTGGCCCAGTCAGAGTCCTGACCTCAACCCAATTGAAATGCTGTGGCATGACCTTAAGAGAGCGATTCACACCAGACATCCCAAGAATATTGCTACACTGAAACAGTTTTGTGAAGAGGAGTGGTCCAAAATTACTCCAGATCGTTGTGGAGGTCTGATCTGCACCTACAGGAAACGTTTGATTGAGGCTATTGCTGCCAAAGGAGGGTCAACCAGTTATTAAGTCCAAAGGTTCACATACTTTTTCCACCCTGCACTGTGAATGTTTACATGTTCTGTTCAATAAAAACATGAAAACCTATAATGTTTGTGTTGTATTATTTTAAGCAGACCTTGTTTTTCAAATTGTTGTGACTAAGGCTGGGGTCAGACCAGCGCACTTTTAACGTGCGTTCTGGCGCACTTAATAACGGCCGCAGTAGCAGCAAATGACGGGCAATGACAGCCAATATACAAAGTACGGCCGCACAAAAGTCCGGCCGTGCAACGCAAGTGGAATTTGAACGCATTATTTCGGGAACGCAGAACCGTTAGTACTGACGTACAGAGTGCGCTGCGTCCGCTAGCGGCGTGTGTGCGTGATTAGGAGACGTCAGACGCTGCTCATGTCCAGCCAACTTAACGTCCAGACACCCAAAGTTTTCTGATTTGGATCCGTACAAAATCACGCACAAAAATTGCGCATCATATGACCGTTTTCGCGCATTCCGTGGAAAAATACGTCAATGCATTCGGACGCACCTTTTGACGTTCGCGTGTAAAAATGCTTTTGTTTGACCCTAGCCTTAGATGAAGATCAGAGCACATTTTATGACCAATTCATGCAAAACTCCACGTAATCTCAAAGGGTTCACATACTTTTTCTTGCCACTGTATCTGGGGATTGTAATTTGTGTCTTGTCACTGCCACCCATCAGGGGGTCTCACTGATTTATAGGAGGTTCCTGGGAATTGTAATTTGTGCCTTGTCACTACCACCCATCAGGGGGTCTCACAGACTTGTAGCAGATATCTGGGAATTATAACCTGTGTCTTGTCACTGCCACCCATCACGGGGTCTCACTGATTTATAGGTGGTTTCTGGGAATTTTAATCTGTGTCTTGTCACTGGCTGCCAGCTATTAGGGTGTCTCACTGAGTTATACCAGAGTTCTGGAAATCTTTAATCTAGATAACACAGTTGAATCAGAGTTCTGCATATCTCCAATTTTTATAACAGAGTTGAATCAGAGTTCTGTATATCTTTAATCTATATATCACTCACCATGTCAGAAAGACCAAAAAGGACAGGCAGACGCTCCCAGACACAGATAAGAGGTCAAGCAGCCTCTGTGTCGGGAGGCTGTGCCTCTGGTCGTCGTGGACGTGGTGCATCCTCTGCAGGGGCACTCTTGTCCTTTCTAACTGGTGCTGGCCGTCTTAAGCAGCAGCAACATACAGAGGATTTGGTGGATTGGCTAACCAGGCCATCCTCATCCTCCGAGTCTTCTGCCAGCCAGGCTTGTAGTGGTTTACAGTCCACCTCAGCTGACAAAACATCTAATTCAGCCTCCATTTCCACAGCTACTCCTGCCGTAGCCTCACTATCACACACGGGGGAGTCAGCTGAATTGTTTGACTACAATGACCGTGACATGCTGCTTGAGGATGTGCAGCAACTACAGTGCTCTGATTCAAACTCTGAGGTTGAGGAAGGGAGTATAATCAACCTAGAGGAAGGGGGTGCCAGTGACACACAAATATCTGGCACTCATGTTGACCCAGCAGCTGCAGCATACTGCCAAGTTGGCTCCAGTGACGAGGAGATAGGGGGTGATGACGATGATGAGGTCACTGATTCCACCTGGATGCCTGATCGAACAAAGGAGTCAAGGGAGGAGGAGGCACAACAAAAATGAGGCAGAATGTCCTCTGACCAACCGTAGCCAGTCCAAGGCATCAGAAGTCACAGCTGCTCAGGTGCAGAGCGCTGTTGTCTCAAAGCACATGTACAGGAAGTCTGCTGTCTGGGAGTTCTTTAAGAAATGTGCAGCAGACCACACCGTTGCTGTGACGGATCGGCCGCCACAGGATTTATTTAGTTTAATTTCATTCTTATTTTGTTATATTTTGTTTACCCTTTATTTATAGGAACTAATTTCCTTTGTTAGATTTAGTGTAAAACTGTTTCTAGACTTCTAATTAATCATGTTTTTCCCCAGCACCATCCTGCTAGTAACCACGGAGTACATGCGTGCTACAATGTATCCATCACTGACGTAGCGCACCACGCTTCAAACTCCAATATACTTTATGCTCAGTTATATTGTATGGTTTTAAATGTATTGTCAATTGCTCATTTTTAGTTTTAAATAGACTTATATTTCTTTAGTTAAATGTGTTTTTTTTAAAGATACTACCTGCCGCTAGTGGCAAATGCTTTCCTTTGTATAGAATGTACAATAGGTTTGAGTAACTTGTGGATTATGCAAAAGTGCTTTCTCTTTGGATATCTGTTATCTGTTTACCTGTCTGAAAAGGTTGGGAGTCACATTGTCTCAGCCACCCACTATCTGATTCCCTTTACAATGGGTTATGTAAATCACTGTATGTGGTCACTGTGGGATCAAGACTTCATCTGCATACAACCAGTGGACCAAAGTGAAGACTGAAGAGGACCTGAAAGAAGCCTGCAATGGTCTTGGAACCAACCACTCAGAACTGTTGGGGTGGGCGGGAAGTCTGAATGTGCATGGCTGTATTTTGTATATAAGCACTGTCTGTTCCCATTCTAAATACACTCTGATTTACCTACAACCTATACTGCGTCTCGACGAGTATTTGGGAGGGCATAATCACTGAATCTTTCGCTTCCAGACCATCCAGGGACCGCTGCCAATCTCTCTCCCACCTTGCTAGCTCGCTACCCGGCTAAGCTCTCCAGCAAGACTCGGCGCCGCAGACGGAGCTACCCCTGCAGGGTAGCTGAGCCGTTACAGTTGCTATTTGTAATCTATGTCAGATGAGGATCTGTCAGGTATATTGGAAGGGAAAAAAGGGAAAATGGATGCCTGTAGCCATTTTGTTTTTAAAGACAGTCTTTTTCTTTTTCCAAATTTCCCTAGTTAGAAATGAACCGAGATTTTTTTTTACAGAGTTCATGGCTAGGTGAAATTTTATATATTTTTTTAGAAATACCAGACATGAAAAGAACCTTAAAATGTCTTTGTGTGATATAAGGCCCAAGCTAAGTGCTAAGACCTGTCATAATTAAATTTATTGGTCTATTTTAAGTCTTTAAAACAAAAAGATATTTTGTTCTTTTGGGTATAGGAATATAAGAGTTAAAATCTTTATAATGTAAAATATATTCACAAAATATATGTTTATAATCAAGGTATATTTTATTATATTTACAGTAGAAAATAGATGCTCCAATTTATATTGTAGAGAGTTTAAGTGGTAAATAGTATAATTTATTGAAGAGATTCTGTGAGTTAACTAGAGAGGAATGTAAAACTTTGAAAGGAGTGAGGACATAAATCTAATTTTGATATGTAGAGACTAAATGTCTACATTGGGAGAGAGAGGGTCTTTGTTAAGTCAAATTGACCTTTTGACACGATAAGAATAATAAAAAGAAATGGAATTAAGTGCAATACTGCCCTCTAGAGGATAGTAAATATTATATTTCATATAATGAATAATATTGCTAGTGACGTCAAATTGACTATAATTGAAGCGGCCTTGTTGGTTGCATTCATTCCGAGACTCCGAGACATACACCACAATGCATTCCGAGATTCCGAGATTCCAGGACATGAGGCACTCCGAGGCTAACACACATCGCTAGCAGATCTTTCCGGGACAATGCACTCAAGACTCTCACCAAATCTCTAATTTATATGCATTGATTATCTAATATTGATAATCTTCACATATTCTAAACACAATAATAAATAAAGAATTCCAAGGCAGACTCATCAAACTCCAGATTGGAGAGGTAATGTATGAGAGCTATTTAAATTAAGGAATTAATGTAATTATATATATTTGTAGATTTCTTGCAACAGATAGACTGAGATTTCTCAGATTCTTGGTAGCTCCAAAAATCTAAATATTTCTATTCTGCAGATAGAAATATGAAGAAGTGGACATAAGGATTTATCCTAAAAGAAACTGTTGTAAGATTGATATAAATATATATATTGAATTTGGAAATTACTGTGATTGAAATTAATAAGCAAGGAATTATATAACTACAAAATAAAAAGCAAAAGATTAGAAGTTTAATTCTCGAGATTAGGGGAGGATTCACTAAATAAGTTTTATTACTTATCAATCTAAATTAGCTCATCTTTTGTTGATCCATGTAGTATATATATATATATATATATATATATCTATAAGATCTAGCTGGTTAAATATTGTTTGCTGGGAAATGCATGTTTTATTAAGCAGAAATGTTTATTAACCATTTGTGTATTAGTTACTAACTGATAAGGTAAATGATATTAATCATATATGCAGTTACTAACAGGAGATACATTATATTGTGAAGCTAGTTTTTATGTGCTGATGGATTGTGGTTTATAAATCTTTGTTTATGATATGAGATCTGAAACTTTTTTGTATACTTAATAAATATATGTTTTTATCCGATTATTGATTATTGTATTCTTCAAAGCAAAACACAGACAATTAAAAGAATTTAGGACAATTTCTAGGAAATATAAACGATTGATATTTGTGTCTCGTATATGTTTCTTATGAAATAATAATCCCTGCCATATTGGAGGCTTGGCTGAGAAGTCCAATATATGACGTGTTGTAGTCACGTGCAGAGATTATATCCGACATATTGGAGGCAACTGTTGAGATTGTAGTTTTTGTTTGGAATATAATTGTCAGTATTGTCTGATTAGACAGAGATAATATATATATAGATTTTGACTCCTTGTTGTATTTTGACTTGTGGTTTGACGGTTGTCTACTAAACAGTGTAAAATGCCAGAGTCGGAATCTGAGACTCAGGAAGATGTACATATACATGCAGATCAAATAGTATTGATAGATGTTATGTCTTATCTAAAGGACAAGTTACACGTCACAGACGATTTATTTGATTGGATAAAAGAATTGCAATCGAATGTTTCTAGTTATGCTGATTCAATCTGGTCAGATCAATCAAATTTTCTTGAGTGTTTGCGAAAAAGATAAGCGCAGCCACAAATAAAAAAGACAAAGAGATTTTTGTTTTAAAAATTGTGCCTGAATGCATATACTTGATCGCAGAAATGAACAAGAGATTGAATGATGACAAAGAAACCAGAGACAGTTTAGAAAATAAAAATCGTGACTTGCATGATACCATAAATAAATTAAAAGATGAGTCAGAACGAATGATAATGGAGTTGACAGTGTGTACAAAAGAAAAAGATCAATTGTATGATGAGAGTGATCAATTATCCAAATTAAATAAGGAGCTGAATGAAAAATTGGCGAGAATGAAACGCGAACATGAGAAATTCGCTGATGAGTTACGTCAGGTTGAAACTGATGTTCGAAGGGTTAAAAATCCTTCTTTAGAGAAGTTCCCTTTGAAAGTTTTGAGCTATTGTAACCGGAATCAGACGGGTTCACTCAAGACGAGGCCGGACCGGACACGAGCAAGGATTGTCTGAACACGAGTCTCTTCAGGAAAGGCAAACTTTATTGTGATATCACAACAGATGCTCAAACAGGATTCAATCGCAAAGAATGAGCCCCGAGTCCCTCGTGACATCCAATCTTATACCCCAAATACATAATTAGGTACATCCCAATTAGCCCACCTCCCGATTACACTCTCCCACCCCACGTGGGTTAATACCTCACTTTGGCTAATACAAAGACATTCCATTAAATTGGAAAACTTCATGTTAGTTTCAGTGACTCATAATTAGTTGCTCTCACTGTTCCGGGCTGCGCCCCCCTCCATAGAGCCTACAATTACTTGTTACAGATGGCACCTGGTCTGATCTCTATACTCCTTTGTATTTCTGCGGGCCCCAACGACCTTGGAGTATCTACTTCGCTTTTCTCCTCCGTGCCGGAAACAGCAGAGATCTTTCATAGGGCTTTAATTGCTTTTTCTGCTAATCTAAACACATTCCTAAATTTCTACGTATACCTCATTCTAGTTTCAGCTACAAACTTGCCTAGTTATTTTCAAAAAAACCAATATTCTGAACAAGATGGTCGCCTGGCTTATAATGGCGGCCATCTTCCAGCCTATTTCCACTACATTCCCCCCTTGGCTCAAGCCTCAGGCTCTTCTCCTGAGACTTGTAGCCATTACACCTCACTATTTTTATTCTCGAGTTCCTCATACTTTGGGGGGGCCTATTTTTGTTGGGAACATACCTTGTGGGATGATCAGTGGTATATTTTGTGTCTGTGTGGGTGTCAGTGCCCTCTTGCATAGCGGCCATAGGCAAAGCCCTATACGATACAGTAGTGCCCCTACAACCAATATCACCACTACCATCAGAATCATAGATCCAATCTGTGAAATAAATCTCAGAATGGATCCAAACCAATCTCCGATTGCTCCGACCCCACGAAGTGGATTCCAGCCTTCAGCAGCGATCCTCCTTGCTGTGTCCTGCAACTGTGCTACCTTTTCTTGGTGATCTTGAATTACCTGATAGTAGTCAGGGACATCATGGGTAGCATTCTTGATGAATGTGCAACATTCATAGTGCATCGTCATCTCACACAACCCATTCAGAGCTGCACTAATCTGTTCCAGTGCCATGTTGTGTATCATTTGCACCTTTCGTATCTCTCGTACTTCCAGATTCAACAACTGGATATCCCAACTAGTCTTATTCAAAATCTCATCCATCAAACTGGCATAACTGTTCATTCTTGCCATCAACTCTCTTCCCCATCCAGTCCAGGCCGGAAGCCAAGCCCATACTCGATCCGCTTTCTTAAACAACTCTCTCTTCTGCCTCTCAAACACCAGTGGGTACCTAGGGTGAAGCATTGTGTCTGAATTAATGTCTTCTCCCCTCACCCTCTGGATTGGGATCAATTAAGCCAAATAACATTCCCGTTACTGTAGGTGGTACCCATATGTAACACACTCTTTCACAGCACACCTGGTACCCTCCTTTCACTATAAATGGTGACAAATGTAGTGTTCCCTTTGATATTTCTATCATCAGTTGTCTCAGTCGTTTCATCATATCCAGTGCATCCTGCCTTCCATTGGTCGCATTCGCAATCACCTCCTCTTGCTCGCTTGTGAGCTTTCTACATCGTATGTATAGAAAATTTGACTGCTCCTTTGTATTAAATGTGTAAATGTATGATGTCCAGTTGAACTCACCTGAATAACATAACCCACCCCCGTTATTATATCTCCTTATCTGGGCCTAATTGAAAACACCACTCTGGTTGGTACACTGGTCCTATTATAGGATGCCCAGGACTGAATGGTTCTGGTTTCTCCCTTGACCTATCAACTGCCTGTACTGTAACATTTTCTAATACAAACATACTCAAATTCATTGGGACAGAGGCGAATGATATATGAATTGTCTCTGGGTGCAATCTACTACACACCCAACACGTGGTTTGCCCAAACTTTTTAGCATAGTCATATTTAAATTGCACAAATAAGTGTCCTTTCAGCTGGGTTCCAGATAGCGCCTCTCGCTTTTGTCTCCACATGGTACGGTTCTCCATCACCGGGTGTGTACCATTCCGAATTTTTGGTGGTTCTTGGGCACTTGGGGCATGTTTCACGTGACAGTCCATAAATCAAATTTGCAAGAAACAAAATCAGTACCAGAATTGCCCCCACTGTCAAAAACCCTTGGGCAACTTTCTTCGCCGTCACATAAACCCAATCCCTCCCCGCCGGAATTTCAAAAACAAAAGACATTTCCGGTTGATCACGGGTCGGGGCCGGGCCCCTAAAAATAACCCTCTCAGCATTTTCCATTGGTGGATAATTAGATCTCGCTGTATCCATCAGAACACCCAAGGGTTGAGTATCTTGGATGCTTTCAATCGAATCTCTCAGGGGCTCATGACTGTGGTCTTTGATAGCTTTAGCCTCAGTGGATTGGTCTCGTTGGGGACGACCTTCCATACTGGCTCAGGATTGGCTGCAGCTACCTTCAATCTGGAGTGATGTATCCACGGAACCACCTCGGCAACCTTTACTGCTGTAGGGGTTGATAACAGAACAAAGTAAGGACCTCTCCATTTTGGGCCTAATGGATCATTTTTTCCACTCTCTTTTTACCCATACTGAATCACCTGGACAATATTTATGCAGCGGAGGGTACAAAAAGTGAGGTATATTATCTCCCACCCAAGTATTCAATTTCTGCATTGCCTTATCCAACAGTACAACCTGATCATTCAATTTAATTTCCCCTAATGCCCGAAGGTCCCCCCTTAGTCCATTAATCAGGGGGTAGGCCGTCCAAACATAAGTTCGTACGGACTTAGCTTCAATTGGGGGTTGGCCTGCACCTAATGTGCAATAGGACTATCGGCAGCACATCCAACCAGCCTAATGGCATCTCTTGGCACAGTTTGGACATCAAAGTCTTTGCGGTTCATTCTCTCGAATTTTCTGCTCGTTTAACTTCGATTGCTTTTGTATCTTCTCCATACTCCCCCATTACTTTTACGCCGAAGAATTTCAGCATCATGTTGTATACTCTACGGAGTCTTTGCTGAACTTCTGAGGTGTTAATCATAAAACATGTCTCTTAAGGGTTCAGAGTAGCGGAGTAGAAATTTCGGCCTTGGGACCAGATTGGGAAAAAACATTGGATATAATTATAATTGAGTTCTAATAGTTCATAGTCATTTTACCATTTGTGCAAAACAATTTCAATAAATTCGCCTCCAGATTCAAATTTTCTCCAATTCATATAGAATTCGTAGTTTGGCATGGCAGGTTGGTCCTCTTGCTTGCAGAGCAGGACTTTGGCTTGATCAGTTGTTAGCAATGGTGTTGCAGCCGCTTTTGCGGCCTGGTCTGCGTGCCTGTTGCCTTTCGGGATTTCATCATGACCTTTCTGGTGGCCACGACAATGCATAATACTGACAGCACTTGGTTTCCATACAGCTTCTAGAAGGGCTGCGATTTCAGCCGCATACTTGATTTGTTGTCCTGAAGAAGTAAATAGGCCTCTTTCTTTGTAAAGTGCACCATGTGCATGGACTGTCATGAAGGCGTACTTGGAATCAGTGTAGATATTCACCCTTTTGCCTTCGGAGATTTCTAGAGCTCTGGTTAGGGCTGTTATTTCAGCCAGTTGTGCGGATGTGTGGCCTGGTAGTGGATTTGCTTCGATAATCTCTTCTGCTGAAACTACTGCATAGCCGGAGACTTTCTTCCCGTCATTCATATAGCTGCTACCATCAGTGAATAGCTGTAGATCGTATTTGTCTAGGGGTACGTCTTTCAAATCTGGCCTGCTACTGAACACTTCTTCCATGACTTGGAGGCATTCATAATCTGGATCCTCTTCGCAGTCAGGCAGTAAAATAGCAGGGTTCAAGGTAGCGATGAGGTCCAAATGAACCTGTGGATTCTCACACATCATAGCTTGGTACTTCGTCATCCGGCTGTTGCTGAACCAGTAACTTCTTTTCACATCCAGCAGGGCTTTGACAGCATGGGGCACCTTGACATAAAGAACTTGTCCAAGTGTCAACTTGTCTTAGGTTGGGGTATTCGGCATACTGCTTCTTTTCTTTCTCTGCCCCCAGTGCACGCTTGGTACCTGTTCATTGAAAACCTAGATATTTCAGTCTGTTTACATATGTGTGCTTTCTTTTAGGACACTCTGTAACCTGCATGACACAGCAGATGTAGCAGGGCTTTTGTGGCAGAGAGACAGTCTTTTTCTATGGGAGAAGCCAGTAATTAATAATAGAACAACTTTGTGTGGCTGAGCGTTGAAGGACAAGAGGTCCTGGCTGAGCGCGCATCCATTGTAGATACCTCCCACTGAAAAATAAAAAAAAGCTGGCTTGCCAGAACCAGACGGCTGCAAAAAAAACTCTTTTAAATCAAGCACCGTGTAATATTTTGTATCTCCGGGAATTAATCTTGGACTGGGCGGTACTCTTGTGTGCCCTCTTTCTGTACTGGCAACAATGGTGTGTTCCACGGTGACACGCAGAATTTCAATATGCCGTGGTCTTTAAATCTCTGCAAATGTGTCTGGATATTCTGCTTGGCTTTTTGTGGGATGTGATATTGTCTTAGAGCCACAGGCACTGCCCCCGGGTTTAAATCAACGTATACCGGAGGAATATTTAGAGCTAGTCCGGGCGGGTTGTCCTCGGCCCACACACCAGGGATTCCCAGGAGTAGTGTGTACGGTTCCGGGTCGACCAGCGGCATTGGTGCTGTACGCCATTCTTCGTCTCTTGGCATAATTACTGCAATTTTTGCGGGTTGGATGCACTGGCTGACTGGGCTGTGCTGCCGTGCAGAGCTGCCACTCTCAGACAGATCTAATCGAAAATATAATTTGGGCTTGCAATTTGCAAAGGATATCCCGCCCCAGGAGCTGGATGGGACATTCGGGCATATACATATACACATTGTATAAACAATATTCACAGAGGTCTCTCTCCCGTAGCCAAAACGGACTCTTAATACCACATCGGAAAAGAAATAAAAATAAAAATAAACCATTCCATTGTCATAAGATCACTCCAAACATTTCATCAGTAATCATCTAAAATAATCCCATAACAATAAAATAACTATCCCATCAGAAATCAAATAAAAATATATTTTTAATTGAATTATTAATCATAATTTTGCTATATTTTAACTATATAGAACATAAAAACGGTATAAAAATACTTTAATTATTTCTCAAACTGCTCTTTTAATATTAATTTTCTAACCGTTTCATATATTTCCATTTAATTTGTTAATAAATTGTATTATATTTTGGTAGACAATATTGTATATTATTATATACTTATTATTGTTATAATCTGTAACAATATAAAAACCAGAACTCCCTTTTTTTATTTAATTCTAGCTCTGTGAACAAAACTAGAGTTTTTGGAATAATATCAACACAAAATATAAACCTATATCTTGCACTCGACAGACTTCATACATTCTATTGTAGCACACATTAAAAATTAGCTAAACATAGTAATTTTTCTTCATTTCTCTTTAATTTGAATTCGCTGCACATACACACAAAGGGTTACTTTCTCTGTCTATCAGAGAGCAAAAAGCCGACCCCCCCCTTCCCCCTCTCCGCGCAAACAGTGTGTCAGAAAAGAGGGGGGGGAGGAGGCGAGTACGGAGACTCTCACTACCTCTCAGCCATTACACACTCTAAATTAATTACTTATCACACTTTACTCTTAATTGAACAGTTTGATAGATCAATTATAAACACAATCAGACAAAAACATTCTACCATATATCATTCGATACAGCACACTATTTATTAATCACATTCTCTGACTTCACACTCACGCAGAACAGTACAGATATCACATCCGAATAATCAGTCCGAATTACATACACAAGTTATACAGCAATGTAATTTTTTATTTTTTTTAAAACCTTCTAGATTACCATCTGATCTATTGATCATCTCATTTTCTTCTGGCCCAGGGGGAAATGGGGGCTCAGAAACTCCTGAAAATCATTACATAGTCCACACACAGAACTTGTAAATTATCTTTATTTTACTGGTATATTAAAACACTAAATATATATAGACTTATTTTCACACTCATCATTATCATCACTGTCCTCTTGGTCTACCAATTTATATATGCTCCCGTCGGGCATTCCGATCTTTCCTGGTGGGACCTCTCTGTCTCTTCCACCCACTGCCCCCTCATTTTCCTCCGCAATCCCGCTCGCCGGAGCGAAGTAAACCGGCGGAGCAGTAGCAGCCGCCCGCCTTCGCAACCGTGACACACAAAACTTCTATAGCTGCCCCATAATATGATGGATAGGGCGGGGGCAGGGAATCAATCTCCTCCGGTTGTTCTACCAACACCGGTCTTTTCTTTTTATTATTTTCTCTATTGGGGGGCACCTGCTTCTTGTTACGTCCCGCCATCATTATAAAATGACTTTTATCCTTTACACAATACTTCCATATATCTATATATGGGTACTGCTCAGGATGTCCGCATTTCCCGGTTACTTGGGAATACACTTTCTGTATTAGCTCCGGGTCCATTGACCCCTGCTCTGGCCAGTCTGGAACTAGCAATAGCCATACAATTGTACACATTTTACACCATAATCATGTGTTGTATATAGTGCTTCAAAATTCCGCACCATATACCATATACCCTAGGGGCGTCTCACCCTTGTTTACCTTTCTTGGCTTGGATGATCCGCTACCCATTGTTATTTCTAAAAGCAACAACCTTTTTACAATACAGATATTACTCTTTAGCAAGAACACTTAGAATTTACAGTCTGGCACTTCAGTCAACAATTCATATGTGTCTGACTCGCTTCCTCCGTCAGTAGCCGGACTGCAGTCGCCTGAGCCGGAAACGTACCTTGGGAGTCCACTCTCAAGTTTGCTTTCTCGCAATGCGAGTAGGCGCTCGTTCACTCACAGCAGTCTCAGCAATCATTCATAACCCATACTGTACCAGATACTTTCAACACAAAACAATTCAACTCTTTCTCCTAGCCGAGGGCACACCGTCCCTCCTTTTGGCTCCTTATACCCCGTTAATTGAGCTCTAACTCTTGACTGCTTGTGACTATGTGCACCCCGTTCTATAACTACACTTCCGTCTGCAATTCCAATTTGCCTATGGGTAATCTACCCACCCGGCACCACTATCTCTGCAGCTACCGCTGGCCCCAATGAGCCCTCTTCACTACACGACGTACACACTAGCACTGACACAGGGCTCTATGCCCGGTCACAGAAATCTCTCCGCCTTTCCTTTGTCCACGTGGTGAAGCTCTATTTACAAACACTGACTATGACAACGCAACTCCACGCGGCCTCTTCTCCCTCACATACAGACTCTACCCCTTGGTCAACATCTGATCCCCTGGGTCCAGACACGCGCTTGCCACTCTGGCTCCTTTGCTTGACCGTGCTTTTGGCGGCGGGTTCGGTATGCTAACGAGACCGTAGCCACGGGTCTCCTTATCCAACTTCGGTCGGACGTTTCCCTTTATACCGGTATTTCCATTAGACATACAAACATAGAAGACACTTTACCTATCGCCGCGCTGTTCGCTGTTTCCTCGGACTCAGGGGTGTCCCAGTGTTCCCGGGCTGGGGGTCCGTTTGAGACGAGATGAGGTCCACTGAACAGGAAATCCTGCTTGGCACCTGCAGATGTCAGCTCACCTTCAACGGACGCCCAACCAGCGGGATCACTCGCACCTGCAGTCAACCGCTACAGTGTTCAGCAGTCGTTGCCATGCTGGTAAGGGCCCGTAACCCAGCAACGGAGCCCCCAGAAATGTAACCGGAATCAGACGGGTTCACTCAAGATGAGGCCGGACCGGACACGAGCAAGGCTTGTCTGAACACGAGTCTCTTCAGGAAAGGCAAACTTTATTGTGATATCACAACAGATGCTCAAACAGGATTCAATCGCAAAGAATGAGCCCCGAGTCCCTCGTGACATCCAATTTTATACCCCAAATACATAATTAGGTACATCCCAATTAGCCCACCTCCCGATGACACTCTCCCACCCCACGTGGGTTAATACCTCCCTTTGGCTAATACAAAGACATTCCATTAAATTGGCTGTAAATTGGCAAACTTCATGTTAGTTTCAGTGACTCATAATTAGTTGCTCTCACTGTTCCGGGCTGCGCCCCCCCTCCCTAGAGCCTACAATTACTTGTTACAGATGGCACCTGGTCTGATCTCTATACTCCTTTGTATTTCTGCGGGCCCCAACGACCTTGGAGTATCTACTTCGCTTTTCTCCTCCGTGCCGGAAACAGCAGAGATCTTTCATAGGGCTTTAATTGCTTTTTCTGCTAATCTAAACACATTCCTAAATTTCTACGTATACCT
This sequence comes from Leptobrachium leishanense, assembly GCA_009667805.1. NCBI lineage: Eukaryota > Metazoa > Chordata > Amphibia > Anura > Megophryidae > Leptobrachium > Leptobrachium leishanense. The sequence continues at coordinate 27,439 of RXON01000885.1, read as the reverse complement.
CATTCTAGTTTCAGCTACAAACTTGCCTAGTTATTTTCAAACAAACCAATATTCTGAACAAGATGGTCGCCTGGCTTATAATGGCGGCCATCTTCCAGCCTATTTCCACTACACTATAACTCAAAGCCTGACAGCTCTGTTTATCTGAAAAGCGAGAGTGAATGCGAAAGTGAAAGTAAATCTCATGATGAAAAAAGAGCGAAGCCTCTTCCACAGGAGTATTTCAAATCACATCACTCTAGCCAGCCACAGCCCATTAAGAAATCTCATAAAGTACAGGATTTAACGAAAATTGTCCATTTCTTAAAAAATTCAGTAGGTATCTGGGACCAAAAGGAATCCCAAAAATAATAAATCATTTAGAGATGTTTGAAGAAGCATTGTCTATTTTAGATATTACTTCAGATGCTCAGAAAATTGAGTTTATCCCATGGGTCTTTGAAGCCAAACATAGGTATTTTTTTCAGTCTTGGAAAGAATCTGGTATACGTAACTGGAGTAAAATAGTTTCCAAGGTCAAATCTGAATTTGGGCCTCACCGCACCAGTCTAGCTGCGAAAAGAGCAATTTTAACTCTAAAATGCAGACCTAATCAAAGCCCCCGTGAATTTCTTTCAGTCCTTAAAAATGCGTACAGCTTGGCTGAAAGAAACACAGATTTTGAAAACCCTGAATTTATCCAATTATTTTATGACGCATTGCCAAATAAAATAAAGGTTATTTTGACAAGAGATTATTACGGGAGAAATGGTTTGGATTGGGTACTAAAAGAAAGTATGACCCTATTTACTGTATTTGAATATAGTGAAGAAACTCGGGGGGAAAAGAGTGAAAAACTCACCTGAGGAAATAGCGGAAACACATGTTAAAAAGGGTGATATTAAATTTGAGTCCCACAAAAAGAGTTATGCGGAAATATTGCGTGACTCCATACCTAAAAGGGAAAAATCCAAGCCGGATCAGGAAAGAGGGTTTGCCAGAGAAAATTCAGGAAGTAAATTTCAATCTAGAAAGCAATGGGTACCTAGAAGTCAGTGGGTTAAATCAAGGGAAAATGTGCCTAGACAGGAAGCGACCAGAAGTAAAACTGAATCTGATGAGTCTGATAATGCGCAAGCTTCGTCCCCAAGGACGAATAGAAAGTGGAGATATAATGTACGCCAGCGTATTGGTCAAATGCAGGAAAATTTCCATGTGCTGACAGAAAAACTGGATCAGATCACTCAGTTAATGACTGGAAATAACCCTGGTCAGGTTGTAAGCGATGCAACACCTGCAGCCCCACCCAACCAGTGACTAGATGATGATTCTGATGAAGTAACCAGTATCCATGACAATTTACCAGAAAGTGATGATGAAATGATTAATACAAATGTTTGTATGGTTGATGAGATTTTAACCCCTTCCCTGCAAAGAGAAGGAAAATGTATTTTATCTCCCCAGACTAAGTGCGAGCAAGCTGAGAAGACTGGATCCGAGAAGGACAGCAAGGCTGCCAAAAGCATGTTTGAGAGAGCAAAATCAGTCGGTAAAATCTGTACAAAACCTAATTTCATATCTCACTCTAAATTTCTCTGTAAATTGCATAGCATTGAAGACCGATATTATGTGAATGTAGAATTACAAGATAATTTACCACATATTCCGTCCTTGCTAGACACTGGAAGCCAGGTTACGTTAATATCAGGTTCAAGAACTGTCCTCCAGGAAGCCTAGATTAGATAAATCTAATGCTAATCTAGTGAGTGTGAGTGGCGCATCTCTGAAAGTTCTGGGCACAGCTAAATTGGATTTTAAATTGGGGAATAAAGTAATTCGGCATCCATCGCTTATCGTGGATCTGCCCCAAAATCGCCTAATTATTGGAATGGACCTTCTCAAAAGGTTAAATCCAATCGTTGATTTTATCAATGAGGTTATTTGGTCCCAAGTAAATGTTCCAATCAGCTACGATAGATCCCAATCCCATCACGCTCAGCGTAACTGCCACGTGATTGAGGAAAGGCCGGATTCTATTGAAGTCCACTTCAGAAATAGCCAGACACCTGATATCTCTTTCTTAGGGCCAAAGCCCCATATTCCAGGAGAGCAGGAGGATAACACCATATGTGCTCCCCCAGAGAGAATTTGAGATATATGTCTGGAAAATGACGTGCTAATTATTCACCTCCACAAGAGGGAGACAGAACCAAACAGACATAGTGACCATTCTCAGTTCTTAACTGAAATAGAGAAGATAAATGAAGAGGTATTTTTCCCTATACGTGTAAATAGTTTAGCTGGAGAAAAAATGGCTAAGCTAGATTTGCGCCAGGAAAATAGCTGACCTAAAGTGATCAGATACCCAAATCCTCAAGATGAGTGGATAACAGATCTAGATAATGACGGAGACAGTCATAATGTCATTGGAAATTGTATGTTATGTATTTCTATAAGAAGTAAAACTGCCAAGCTCAATTGCATGATTGTCACCCTAGATCACCTCAGAATGTGAAGATGGAACAACATGGTATCATGTGAAGTGATGTTTTAATTAACATGTGATTCTTCTTCCCAGCATTCAGATGTTTAACTCAAGCTAGTAGATAGACTAGATTAGGGATGTGCGTTTCGGGTTTCGGAATTTTGGAATTTTGACGAAATTTCCCGATTCGTGTCTTCGGATTCGGCCGAATTTCCGAATCGGATCGGACCCGAAAACCGACAGATCCGAAAAGTTTTCCAAGCCGAAACGAAAATTTTTCGGATTTTTCGAATGGACTTGAAATTTGTCAAATTGAAATTTATTTTCGCTCTATTCATGATTTCGGTTCCATTCGTGATTTCGTTTCCATTTCGGTAATTCTGGACATCGTATATTTAACTATTATCGGTTATATCGCTGATTCTGTAAATTTTGTATTTGTAAATGCGTATCACTTGTTTTTGTTTCCAATGATCCGATAATTCTGTCGATACGATAATTCTGTCGTAATCGGGTCGGATCCGATTCGTCCGCGGGTCACGCATACGCGCTCGCGGATGTCGTAACTTTATTGAGCCATTTTTGTAGAGAGTTTTGACAATTTTTTGACAGGCCAAAAAATATAGAAATTATTTATAATTTATCATGGCTGAAGGAAGAGACAGAGTCCCATTCGGACACCTCCTCATCTGCTTCCACCCCAGAGACACCCAGGAAGAAGCGGGCCAGCAACATGGCATTTGAGGAGATGTTGGAGCTGGTCCGCATCTTTGATAAAAAAGATTACGACTGCCATAAGGGCCCTTAAGGCAGAAAGAATAATGCGTGCAAGGACCGTATCCTTGATAAGCTACGCACCACTATCCTGGAGTTGTTTGGGAAAGACCGAACGAAGGACCAGCTCCGAAAACGCTGGTCCGACCTCAAGGCACGCGAGGAGGAGCAGCTGCCTGAGGCACATCCGTCGTGTCATAGCCAAACGTAAGTGTCATGTTATATTGTAAAGCGCTGCGCAAACTGTTGGCGCTATATAAATCCTGTATAATAATAATAATGTGCTAATGTGCACAGAAATATGTTGATTTATCTAGTCCTTTTTTCATGCAATGTGATTGTGTATAGCTTTGCGTTTTCACGACTCCTACATGCATTTTTGCAATAGCTCTTCTTTTTTGGGATTTTACGTATTCGTGAAAATTGTGACATTTGATGTATGTAGATGAAATTACAATGCTGGATTTATTTTGGCACTGTGTACTGTAGTGTGCTGGGGGGGGTTGTTGTGATTGAGTGATGCATACGAGATGACCCGCAGCTTGCCCAATATTGGCTCCCACCTGCGCATCAACAAAAATCTCTGCGTCTCTGCTAAGTGGTAGGATGGGACATGTAGTTCTTCGGAAAGTGCATCCAAACAGAGCCGCGTTCAATACGTCCTCAGCAGCTGCTGAATTGTTGCAGCGCAGCAATTCAGTTTGCTGCAGCAGTGTCATTGAACGCTTTGGATGCGAATTTCAAAACAAAATGGACGATTTCTGTTTCTGCAATATCCGCAGTTTTATTAGCAGAAACTGAAAGTGAAACTGAGGCTGAGGCCATCTATAAAATAACTAAAAGCAGTCAGCACAATGCGTTTTGTATGCACACAACACAAATAATAGTTTTTCTTGAATAAACGTAATGTTTACTTCTGAAAAAAATATATAATTGAACGGTAATATATGTCTATGTGCAGGGGAATAATAAATAAATATTTTGTGACTTTAGAACTATGAGATGGGAGTAGTGGTGGGTCAAGCTGGTAGTGCTAGTGGAGGGGTGTCGCAATACTTTCGGCAATATATTGTATAGATATACCATTTTTTCCAGTCTGCATTATTTACGTGTTATTTTTTGGATTTGGCAGAAGACTGGAAGGCAAAGGCAGCATCTGCCCCGGCGGGCACCAGTGCCCCAGTGGAGGAGGAGGGGGAGCCACGGGCGACCACCAGCGCTGGTATATACTGTTTTATTTTGCAACGACTTTTGGTCAAAAACAGATACATATTTTTTGTTTACTGTATTTTTTATTTCTTTAATTTCTTAGATATAGCACCGGAAGAGATGCTGACGGTGGTGGTGGAGGAGGAGGAGTCGGAGGAGTCAGAGCCTCAGGAGGCCGCCAGCACTGGTATATACGACTGTTATATTTTTTCAAGACTTTCAGTCAAAAATAGAAACCTGCTTTACTTACTGTATTTTCCTTCTTTCATTTATTGGATATATAGAAGGAGAAGCCAGACCGGACACTGAAAGGTCCAGCGTCAGGATGGCGATCGGCGAGCTACGACTGGCTGGCAGCAACCTCGATGCCATACAGGAGTTGCTCCAGGAATTTAGGGAGCATTTTAATAATGCCATTGACATCCTGGAGCGGCAGTGAGACCAGCCTCCTCCTCCCCTATGTTTGTGCCCCTGTTGGGCAGTTTGCCAATGCCATGTGGCATGTTGTAAATAAATTTTATATTTTTTCTATATTTTCCTGTTTGTGTGCGTTGCTTTTCCTTACTTAATAAGTTAATATGTATTGCTTGGTTTCCACACTGTTAAAATTATATGTACATAAATGTATTGACATTTCTATGGACCCTTTGTCATAAATTTGTCAACATATTTGTGGCCATGAATGTGACTGTGCACATTCTACACTTCCTGCCTGGCCAAAAAATGCCACACACTAACACAACCTCCTTGTACTGCCTTGAGATTTGATTACCGACGTGGCATGGTTTTGTTAAGCTTAGGCGATGTCACAACAACATGGATTTTTGTCCACAGTCACATTCATTGCATAACCAAGAATTTATCAAAAAATATTGATGGCAGCACTGCGTGAAGTCTTCTCCGACACAACCCAAAGATCCTCAGTGCGGCTCAGGTCTAGTTTATTTGTCCCTGTTTGCAGCTTCACACGACACCTCCTCCCAGCTATGAGCTCTCTCTCTCCCAACGCTGCCCGCTAAGACGCTGCCCGCCAACATGGTCACGTCTTTGCAGGAAGACAACAGCGTGGGGGAACGGCAGCTGCCGACAGTCCCAAGACCTCGTCACAATGACGTCAGTTCTGGAGTTAACCCCCTAACTGCGACCAATGGTGGAGATAGGGGTTCCAATGAACCCCCTATCTCCCGATCCGCGGCAGCTATCGGTTAATGTTTGGTATCTTTGGATCGACCAGAGCATGGCCTTTCCAACAATACCAAACATGACAATGTTAAAAATTATAAAAAATTAAAATATAATAAAATATAAAAAAAAATAAACAGGTTTTTTGTTTTGTTTTGTTAATGCAGCAATATTGTTCCCATTTCAATTATAATGTGAACAATGATGCTGCACTAAGGATTTTTGTATGGGGTGCGTTTGTTAAAAATAGTGTAATTTTCACCCAAAAAAAATAACAAGTCCCCATTCAAATTTTTTTAACAAACGCAACTCATAAAATATAACCGCAAACACTCGCATGTTAAAATGTGAAAAAAACACTTTACACCTTGTAAAACAAACATTGAAAATTCTAATTTTATTGCATTTTTTGTTATAATATACAGACAGGACATGACGCATACATATGATAATGATATATTATGAATCATCTGCCGAGTCTGCCGGAAAGAACGATCTATAACATGTCTGGGTCATATTATAAAATAAGGCTTAAAAAAAACGCGTTTAAACAAGAGGAGCGAAACTGTTAAAAATTTAGCTCAGCAGCAGACCGCACACAGGCATGAAGGGAAGCCGTGAAATGCCTCAGCAGCGAAAGGGTTAATGTTTTTTTTGTCTGTTTTAAATCATTTTATTTGTTGTTTTTTTTTGTTTCAGATCATTTTGATCAACTATTATTCCGTTTTAAAACCTTTTGTTCTGGTTTTTATTTTTAAAGTCAGACCATTTGGGTCAGTTTAGCGTTTTTTAAATCATTTTGTTCATTTTTTTTGTTCCTTGGCTTTCATACCATTTTAATATGATTAAATAAAGTTGTGCAATGTATATTCATAAGAAAAAAAGGATCTTTATTTAATAAAAAAAAAACACGATAGAATCGCCAGAATTATCGTATCGACAGAATGAATTATCGGATCCGAAAAACAAACCAAAAATTATTATAAAAAAATATATAAAGTATAAAAAAAGTAAACCATAGTAGTTTACGTCAAAACGAATAGAGTTAGACACTTTGAAACGAGGAGAACAGACGTTCCGAAAAAAAACGTAAATTTCCGAAATCACGAAAAGTCGATACAAAAAACGAGCAGTGACCCGAAAACACAAAAAATGGTCGATATTCCGAAAAAAATGTATACGAAAAACGAGCCGAACTGAACCGAATCGAAACAGAAATCGGCCGAAACGAGCCGAATCAAAATTTTAAACATCCGAACGAATCGAACCGAATCGAATCGAAAAAAAAAACGGTGCACAAGTCTAGACTAGATCCGTACGGTTAATTAAATTTAATCAGAGATCAGAGTATCTATAGGGAAATTGAGTGAAATCGATAGTCTATGAATGGTTATTTATACTCTTTCTTTCAACAGAAATTGAGAAAAGTGATTAATCCGAACTGCGACGCTAATCCGCAAAGATGAGTCGGACCACCAAGGAGACTGCGACTATCTGGAAATTCTACGGGTTTCCGCACAATTCCAAGCAGATCCAATGCTCAAATCCCATGCGAATCAAGCTCATGCAAGCCTAAAAGACATGCTGAATAAAGCCAGGATACCGTTTATTGCTATGTACAAGAACCACCGAAGGAAAAGATTTGCCGCATATTTTATTGCAACCGCTGTTTTATACAGAAAGGGAAGCAAATGTTTACCGGAAGGATCTGGTACAAAACCAGAAAGTGTTAATACCCACACCAGTGATTCTCGTAAAAGTTCCTAAAGAATCAAGAGTTGTTATCGAGAAGTTATTTTTTTATAAATGAAGTCTGGTATGACGAGATACAAATCATTGACGCATTCCAAGGACGAGAGATACCTATGAATCCGGATTTGCAATTTCTACTAGAGAACAAGCCTGACCATACTATTGAACTTCTAATAAAGAAAGATAATCTAACAATTTATGCTCCAATATATTCACAGCTTGATCATCAATTGCTATCTGCTTATAACGGGCCACAAATTACAGAGATTGTGATGTGTATAGTAATTATGTTTCTAACTGTCTGGATGATTGTACTAACAAAGAAAGTTTACATACATTGAAGTTTAAAAACACTGCATCTTCAATTATTAAATGGATGATAGAAGAAAAACGTGTTGCGAAAGGTGGAAACCTAGCCTAATTGGTAAAAGGTGGAAATATTGTATGTTTTCCTCAATTCTATTTTGATCAAAGAACAGATGAAACCAAAGGGGGGTTATGTCAGGTATATTGGAAGGGAAAAAAGGGAAAATGGATGCCTGTAGCCATTTTGTTTTTAAATACAATCTTTTTCTTTTTCCAAATTTCCCTAGTTAGAAATGAACCGAGATTTTTTTTTTACAGAGTTCATGGCTAGGTGAAATTTTATATATTTTTTTAGAAATACCAGACATGAAGGAACCTTAAAATGTCTTTGTGTGATATAAGGCCCAAGCTAAGTGCTAAGACCTGTCATAATTAACCCTTTCGCTGCTGAGCCTTTTCACGCCTCTGTGCTGAGCTCATTTTTACCGGTTTCGCTCATCATGTTTAACCGCGTTTTGAAGCCTTATTTTAATATATGACCCAGACATATTATATATCGTTCTTTCCGGCAGACTGTGCAGATTCATAATATGTCATTATTATATGTAAACGTTATGTCATGTCTGTATATTATAACAAAAAATGCAATAAAATTAGAATTTTCAATAATTTACAATGTGTAAAGTGTTTTTTTTTCACATTTTAACATGCGATCGTTTGCGGTTATATTTTATACGGGGTGCGCTTGTTAAAAAAATTAGAAATGAGGAATCGTTACTTTTTTTTGGGGAAAATTACGTGTTTTTTAGCAAACGCCCCCCATAGAAAAAATCGTTAGTGCAGCATCATTGTTCACATTATAACTGAAATGGGAACAATATTGTTGCACTAATAAAACAAAAACAAAAAAAAAACCTTTTTTTTATTTTTTATTTTTTACATTTTACATGGTCATGCTTGATATCATTGGAAAGGCCACGCTCTGGCCGTTCCAATGATAGCAAACATTAACCCCTAGCTGTCACGGATCGGGAGATAGGGGGTTCATTGGAACCCCCTATCTCCACTATAGGTGGCAGCAAGGGGTTAATTTCAAAACTGGCGCCATCGCGCTCTGCGCGATGACGCCAGTCATTAGGGGGATAGCCCGGAAGCTTGGCCGAAGGTGATGATATAATGATATTTTATCATTATACTATATGCGTGTGTGTGTAATCTATTGGGTTAAATACGCGCTAATTTACCCGTTGTAGTGATTTGCATTTTTAGCTAGAATATGCTCGTTGATATTTGCTTCACTTTGCTATACTTAATCAAACCTTATTATTTGTATAGTCTGTATGATCTTATAAACATAGGTAATCAGTGACCGCATGGCTGGCGGCCATCTTAAGCCTCAAAAAGTCCCATGGTCTGCTGTCAATGTGGAAGTGCTGCAGCAGTAACTGTACAATCTGTTTAAGCTTACATTTGTGCAACTAAATTAATCCAGATTGTTTCTGCCAGACTTATGAATATATAACAATTACTAACCAAATACACATCTAAAGGTGTCATAATTTATGAAGAGGCTTATCAACTAAACAGTGATTTTGTATGTTAGCAAATGCGGTTTCATTATTTTGGGTAGGTTGACTTAACTTCGGGCCTATAGATTAATATACTAAGCAAGAAACCGTTTCATTGGTGGACGTGGGTTAAAGACTTTCACATGTGTAGCCTCGTACTATTGGTAAAGGATTCCAGGGCTGGTGAGTCTTAAGATGGAGGATAAGGAGAATGGAGTAAGGGTTTTTTAAGGAAGGCTTCAAGATACTGATTAGGGGTGAAGCGAAGGGGGGTAGGAAAGTAAAGCAGTTGAAATCAGCATATGAACTGCAAGAAATCTTGAGAGAAAAGTGGGAGAAGGAGGTGCTGTTAGGTAGAATGGCTGGTCCTTTGGAGAAGTCCCCATTTAGCTTAACCCAGAGGGCATTCGGGGAACAAGGCTGTAACGTGGGGGTTCCTGTCCACGTGCAGACTGCTCCCCTTGAAGTCAGTAATCTGCAGAAGACTGCATTTATTTACATTTTGCAAGGGACACACACACACACAGAGGAAAGGTGCAGAGACAATGTAATCACACCCAGCTAGGAACACTGGATCAGATAACCGTGAGCTGGGCGACCTTGGTTGGGGGGGGGGGCTGACGGAAGCATGTGAAAACAAAAAGAATCCATTACTTAGAGGGGGGTGTATACTATACAAAGACTGGAGCGTAATACAGAGGTTAAGCGGAGGCATGCCCGGTGTTATGTGTAAGAGGTTATTTGGAGGCGACTCCTGCAAGCGGCCATATGTTTTTTGAGGCATGAGGATGGAACCAATTTGTCCAGGTTTCAATTCAAAGTGGCTTTGGAAAAGGCTGTAATGTTGCTGGGATGGAAAGGGGATTGCATTGCCCCGCATTCTCTCAGAATGGGTGCAGCCACCACGGCAGCGCAGTCGGGTTACCCTAAGGAGCATATTAAAACATGTGGAGATGAAAGTCGGATGCGTATAGGCGTTACGTGAGGCCGCTGCAGAAATGAGGGGGGCGGAATAAAAAAAATAAATACATTTTTTTCTATATTAAGTTTTGGTTAATTTCAGTTGCTATAAAAGTTGGTATGTATTTTGGGCATTAATAGCTTCTGTTTTTTGGATTTCTTTCAGAACGGGCCAAGAGAGCATGGATCCTGGGACACTCCTATGTGTGCTGGGCAGCTATTCACGCTGCGGGCACAAAGAGGGGAGTGAAACTAGGTCAGCCTCACTAAAGTGGGCATTAGGGGGATAGGGAAGAGGGGTCCGTTTGTCTGAGGCGGGGAACAACATTTTCGTTGGTGGCGCCGAAGGTGAGATAAAGAAACACGGGTAAGGTAAGTGAAAAGGTCACAGTCTTTTATTGGTGGTGGAAAATGAGGGTCCTCATTTTGGTGGCGGTGAAATATGCGGCCCTGGCACGTGGAGAGGCGATAGAGGGGGAGGGTCTGTATGTTAGGGGGTCTGGGTGGTGGTTTTTCGGCCAAACTGGTTCGGCCTCCTGGTTTGCAGATCCGCCAATACTTTGTCGTGTGTTTTATTTATGGGGAGTTGGGGGTGGGGGCGAGGGGTGGGTGTTTGATTAGGGAGGGAACTGAGGTAATTTAAGAAAGAGGAAGTTGTAAAAGAGAAATAAGGGTCAAATTCTTAGTACTGAGGAACGACGGAATCGGAAGCGACGATGCTTAAGGATTTTCCCTGACTGAGCAAGAAGCAGAAAGTTGGGTGAGTTCCCTGTGTTCCCAGTGTGTTGCTGGGATTGGGTTTCAAGGCAGATATGTTGAGCAAGAATTTTGAAGGCTGGGGAGGAGTTCCCTTTGTTCCCAGTCTGGGGCTGGGATTGGACTCAGGGCAGATAATGGGAGGGGTAGAGGTAGTAAAAACGGGAGGAAAAGAGTCTGAAGATCACTTGTAACCTTTTTTCCATTCCCACGCTACCCAACCTGTTTTTTAGGTTACTGCCTGAATACTGAGTCGAAAAGGTCATGCAGAGATCAGTTGGACCACGGATAGGGGCAAATGAAGTGGTGATTCCGCCAGTCATTCAAGACCGCCCGTGGGTTCCCATATGGAGTCATACCATGTTGCAGGAAGCCGGTTGGTGTTTTTTGCGGCCAAAGCCGGTAGATTGCTTTAGATGGGCATGGTTAGTTGAGGTACAGTCAGATAATTTCACCATGTTACATGAAGCCAGCTGGTGGTTTTTCGGCCAAAGCTGGGGGATTGTATTGACATTCACTTTGGCTGGTGGTTTTTCGGCCAAAGCCGGGGGGATTGTTTCTTTGGTTAAAGACACGGTTAGTTGAGTTATTGGTGAGAATATATTGTACCATGTTTCATGAAGCCAGCTGGTGGTTTTTCGGCCAAAGCTGGGGGATTGTATTGGCATTCACTTCGGCTGGTGGTTTTTCGGCCAAAGCCGGGGGGATTGTTTTTGGTTAAAGACATGGTTAGTTGAGTTATTGGTGAGAATATATTGTACCATATTTCATGAAACCAGCTGGTGGTTTTAATTCTCGGCCAAAGCTGGGGGATTGATTTACTGTGACACTGGCTGGTGGTTTTTCAGCCAAAGCCTGGGCATGGTGTTAGCGATGGCATGTTTTTTTTAGTTTTATATGGCCAATAGTACAGTTTGCCGTGTTACATGACGTCGGTTGGTGGTTTTTCGGCCAGAACCGTGGGATTTTTGTTATAAAGAACATGGTTAGGTTGATCGGCGGTGAAATATGTGGCCCTGGCACGTGGAGAGGCGATAGCGGGGGAGAGTCTGTAGGTTAGGGGGTCTGGGTGGTGGTTTTTCGGCCAAACTCAGGTGCCTCCTGGTTTGCAGATCCTCTCGGCCTATTATCTGCTATAAAGAGAGCAGCGTGTGGTCGTGCTAGCTTAGCCACGTGTGGCCGGCCGCTATTTCTGGGCAATGCTTGTGGTGCATTGCGGTTGCCAGTGTTATCTGGCTGGATTTCTGGTACCAGTGTTATCTGGTGTTACCTATTTTGAGAAAGCGAGGATCGCTTATAATTCTGCCATAAAGGCAATGATTCTGGCCTTAATTAATAAAAGACGTGACCTTTTCAAACCGCCAATACTTTGTCGTGTGTTTTATGTATGGGGAGTTGGGGGCGGGGGGCGAGGGGTGGGTGTTTGGTTCGGGAGGGAACTGAGGTAACTTAAGAAAGAGGAAGTTGTAAAAGAGAAATAAGGGTAAAATTCTTAATAGATGTGGCACTAGAGGCAGAGCAGCAGGAGGAAGAGGAGGCCTTCCCTAGCTCTCAAGGCCCCAGTCTTTACGCAGACAGCATTCCTGCGGGTCCTCAGATCAGACAGGAGGATGAGGATGAGGAGGAGGAGGAGGAATATTTAAGTAGTGGGGGCATTGAAGGTGGGGATTCCTCAAGGGAGGGTTTTGTGTGCCCAGAAACACAAGGACTAGTACGTGGCTGGGAGGAGGAAGTGCACGATGGGGTCATCCTCATTGACCAGGAAGACTCGGAAGCTAATGCCACCTCCAACCTACGCTTCATGGGCTCCCTTATCCTGCAAAGCCTGCTAATGGACCCCAGGATTCGTGCTATCAAGGAGAGAGATTATTACTGGTTCGCAAGCCTTCTTGATCCACGATACAAGGGTAAAGTTGCAGAGCTCTTCCTGCCCGCACAGAGGGAGGACCGGATGAAACAACTTGAGTACGCTCTAAAGCGACACTTGTGTAACACCTTTCCAGGCACTGGTAGGTTACCAAGTGATGACACAGGTGCTTCTGAGGCTGTGGATGATCAGAGGAAGAGCGGTGAAGGCCGGGGCCGCTTGACTGATGCCTTTTTAAATTTTTTTAGTCCACGACGCCCAGGGACGTCAAATGTAGGCACCCATTGCCAGCGTCTTCACCGTATGGTGCATGACTTCCTAGGGGCAAGGGCAGACCTGGATACCTTTCCAGAAGATGATCCACTGGCTTACTGGGTGTTGAGATTGGATCACTGGCCAGAAATTTGCCAATATGCTATTGAGCTACTAGGTTTCCCTTCATCCAGCATGCTTTCTGAAAGGACGTTCAGTGCTGCTGGAGGTTTTGTCACAGACAAAAGAGTGCGTCTGTCCACCGACTCTGTAGACCGGCTGACATTTATAAAAATTAATCAGTCCTGGATCAGCAGCTATCAATCCCCTGATGCATTACTGACGTAACTGAATAGATCAGGGATCTCTTCTGCATTCCCAAAACCTCCACCACTGCACTCTTCCACAATACCACAAAGGGGTTACGGTGTGAAGGCACTTGCTGCCACCAAAGGTACAATATTTGGGTGCACTGACGCCTGTACCAGATTCATATAATTTTATTTTTTTAAAGATTTTATTTTTCAGCAGCATATATAAATGTTGCTAAGGATACAAAAAGAAGAAATAGGGGAGGGGGAAAACAGTAAAACTAATGCAAAGTAACAAACAAAAGCTTCTCTAAATAATAAAGTCCCCTGTCCCGATTTCGTTGCGGGATAGCTACCTGTTTTTATGTATAAAAAGAAAGAAAGGAAGAAGATAAAAGAAAAGGAGCGAGGAGAAGGAAAGAAGAAGGAGAGGGGGGGAGAAGGGAGGGGGGAGGGGCGGGGGGCCCCCAGTCTCAGGCACAGAAAGAATAGGCAGATCACAGACCTCTGAAAGTCGCCACGAGGGCTGGCCGATCAGGAAGAGAAAGCAAGTTATGAGGTAGGCAATACATATCTAAACAACCCGAGGCGTAGTGCTCCTCATATAGTGCAGTTAGGGTCATACGAGAGCCATGGAGCCCACGCTTTAGAGAAAGAGTCCATGGTGTGGTGGACAATCGCCGTCAGTTTTACCATCAAAAAGGAGTCTCTGATGAGGCCTAGTACCCGTCCCGTGGACGGCGCTTCCATCCTTATCCATCCCTTCGCCACTGCTCTGCACGCCGCTCCGAAGAGCTTAATAAGCAATTTGTGTTCCCTTTGTGAAAGGTCAGCCAGCGGGTTCGCCAACAGGAAGAGTTCCGGCGTCATGGGAATTTGGCAGGACATGACCTCCTCGAATAGTGCCTGTATACTGGTCCAGTAGGTGCGGATAACAGGGCAGGTCCACCACATGTGGAAATACATGCCTTTGGCCCCACATTGTCTCCAGCAGTCTCCTGTGGGCGTCTTTTTAATCCTGGCCAGTTGGGCTGGTGTGGTGTACCAGCGCATAAGTAGCTTGACTACCTGTTCCTGGATGGTGGTGCAGACTGAGATTTTTCTGGAAGCTTCCCAGATATCCAGCCATGAGTCCCTCTCCAACTGTTCTTGAAGGTCTACATGCCAAGCACGGACATAAGGGAGTTCTGCCCAGTCCAGTATGCAAGTGATCTGTTGATATAGAGAGAAAATCAGGCCTTTGGTGTAACGTCCTCGCAAGCAGGTAGACTCGAAAGAGGTAGGTTTTGTCAGTGCCGCCTTTTTAATATGTGGTCGTAGGGCAAAGTCCTGTAACTGCAAAAATCTGAAAAAAGATGCCGGTGGTAGGTGGACACCCTCTTGTAGGTCCTGAAATTGAAGCAAAGTTCCTCGAGAAAATAATTTACAGATGTGACGCAATCCTTTATCAGTGAGAGGCGAAGAAATAGCGGGTTGAAGTCCTGGAGCAAATTCCCGATTATGGCACAGTGGGGTCAGCGGGGAGGGATAGCAGGTGAGGTCACATTTCAGTGCGATCTTATTCCAGATAGTCAGAGAGTTGGTAATGGCCGGGCAGGCGGTTCGTAGTAATGGTCTGTGGGGCTTGGAGAGCCATATCCATAAATCCAGTTGAGTGGTAAGGCCATAGAGTGTTCCAGTTCCACCCATCTGTGTTCATACTCTGGGCAGTGCCATGCCACTATCTGTGCTAGCTGAGAGGCGTAATAATACGATCGTAAACAAGGCAAACCCAAGCCACCTCGGTCCCTGGGCCGGTAGAGTGTCTGCCTCCCAATCCGTCTCCTACCCAGGGCCGGATTAAGAGTATCATGGGCCTGGTGCTGAGGATTTTGGTGGGCCTTTTTATAGATAATGAGGTAACCATTGATTTGCGCTGATTTCTCGTTTAGAGAGTCAGGTGACGCACTGTGCATATGTCACGCTATGCCAACATCAGAGCACCTAGGAAACCAGACTGGTGATTCTGATGTGCTATGATGTACAGCATGACTTACAGTGAGCCAGGCCCCTCCTCCAGTCTGCCTACAAAACTGACATGCAGTGCACGTTGTTAGCTGCAGGGGACGGCTTGAATTCAAGCTGTCTCCTGGAAGCAAATGACTCACCAACTGGTGGGCGGGCCAGACATGGCCCATAGACATTGGTGGGGCGTGCTATGCCGTCTCGTGGCATTTAAACCCACCGCGGGGATGGCATAGTACACCCCGTGGTGTTAAGAAGTTAAGAAAACACTGAAAAATAAGCTTAAACTAAACAAATAAAACTCACAGTAATGTGTGGTGTGCATGAGCAAATCACAGAGCTCCACAGCAATAAAAACTCAAGGTAATGTGCAGCATGTATGAGCATATCACAGAGCTCCACAGCAATAAAACCTCACGGTAATGTGCAGTGTGTATGAGCGAATCACAGAACTGCACAATAATAAAACTCACGCTAATACACACTGCACATTACTGTATCACAGAGCTCCACAGCAATAAAAGCTCACGGTAAGGGGCAGTGCGCATGAGTGTACACAGGATCCACAGCAATAAACTATTGGTAATGGGTAACGAGTATGAGTATACTCAGGATCTACAGCATTTTTTTCAAACACCATCCTGTGAAGTTTGGGGCTGGTTCTGTGTGTGATGGGGCACTCCCTGGGCCTGTTCATATCTCCAGGGTGCTGCAGGCGACATTGCTGGAATCATTCCTCCTTCGGCTCGGGCATGGATCTCACTGATCCACCGAGCATTGCAGGGCCGCAAATGCCAGGGAGCTTGTAAACAGGTCACTGTAAGCGCCTGCGTGGCTCTCACTCTCGGCCACACTCACATTATCTCATGTGACCAAGCAGGGCCGGCTGTAGTATTTACAGAGTCAGGTGCAAGGTAAAATGCGGGGCCACTTTTTCTTTGAAAAACGTTTGAATACCAATGTAATGGAGTGGACCTGGTCACGTGAACACCACAGCAGGGAAAGTGTTTCATCAAGCAATCTTTATTCCTTGTAGCACAGGTGTATACAGGCACAGCGGCTTGGTTCAACCAAATAAACAAAAGAAGAAAAAACCTTTCTCTTCTATCCAGCAATCAATGTAACAAAACAAAAGATTGTGTCCTCAAATCACAGGCCTTTAGGAGCTGTGTCTGTCTGAGGGGAGATCCACCAAAAATGAACCTCCTGTGCCTGTATAGGCGTGTCTCTTTTAAAGCCCCAGCAATCACAACATCAAGCCATTGTGTGTGTTGCTGGGCTGATCAATCCTGTCAAGTTAACCCTTTCCTCAGGGAACCTTATATACACCCCATCACACACCTCCCCCCTTAGAGTGGACCCCCAGGCACACTCTCCCACACCAAACACATCCCTAGATAGGAAATCCGCATTCAGGTGCTTCTTTCCGGGACGATGCCGGACACTGAAGGAGTAGGTTTGTAATTCCAAATACCATCTAGTGAGCCGCGCATTCTTGGATTTCATGGTGTGAAGCCAACGTAGAGGAGCATGGTCGGTCACAAGGAGAAAGTGCCTGCCGAACAGATAGTAGCGCAGAGAGTCAATAGCCCATTTCACTGCTAAACATTCCTTCTCTATCACAGCAAAATTTCTCTCTCTGGGAAGTAGTTTCCTGCTTAAATAGAGGATGGGGTGTTCCTCTCTATCAAATTCTTGGGACAATACAGCCCCTAAGCCCACCTCTGAGGCATCCGTATGTAGTACAAACTCTTTGTCAAAATCAGGACTTCGCAGCACCGGCTGATCACATAGCGTATGTTTTAATTCGGTAAATGCTTTGGTACATTCAGAAGTCCAAATCACTTTGTTTGGAGCAGAGTTTTTGGTCAAGTCCGTTAAAGGGCTACTTAGGGTAGAAAAATGTGGCACAAATTTCCTGTAGTACCCAGCCAACCAAAATGCCCTGACCTGCTCTTATGATAGGAACAGGCATTTTAGCCAGTGCTGCAACCTTGTCTTGCAAGGCTTAATAAGGCCATTGCCCAAAAACATAAGCCCAAGTAATCTGGTTTCTGTTTCCCTAATATAAACTTCGCTGGGTTATGCTGTGGACCTGCTGACCTCAACGACCTCAAAACCGCAGCCACTTTGTCAAGGTGGTCATTCAATCAGTGCTATAAATGACCAACATCATCTGATAGGCAGAAGCATACTGTTCGTGAGGGGTAAGAATATGATCCATGAGCCTTCTGGAACGTCGCAGGGGCCCCATGAAGCCCAAATGGTAGCATCCGGAATTGGAACAGACCTAAGGTGTAGCAAAGGCTGTTTTCTCTTTGACGCTTCTGTTAACGGGATTTGCAATACCCTTTGGTAAATCCAGTGTGGTATATATTTGGCTTTACCCAGTCGGTTTAACATTTCGTCAACTCGTGGCATATGGATATGCATCGAAATTGATATTGCATTTACCTTCCTAAAATCAATGCAAAACCTGACCTGAGCCATCGGGTTTTGGTACAAGACTATTGGGCTGCACCACTCACTGTTATGAGGCTCTATAACCCCCAGCTTCAGCATGCTCTCTATTTCTTCTTGTACTACCTTCCGCAATTTCTCTGGTATCAAGTAATGGCCTCAATCTAACAACTTCATCACTTTTCATCTTTATGTGATGTGTAATTAAGTGTGTATTTCCTGGACGTGTAGAAAACCACATCGGTAAAGGCCTCCAGCAGCCGCTGTGCTCCCTTTTGCTGGGCTTGGACTTAATTGTTTTCCCAAAAGTCCAGCCCATCAATTTCTCCTGAATTTCACGTACATCTGGCCCCACGTCTAAGCCTATCCGCTCTGGGAGAATAAACAGAAGTTTCCTCGGCTCTCCAGAGTTTTAACAGATTAAATGATATATTTGTTTTTCCTTTTATGTCCAGGGCGGAAGATTTCGTAGTCAACATCCCCGTTCTTCTTATTACCTCATAAAGGCCCTTGCCATTTTGCCAACAGCTTACTTTCTGAACTAGGTAGAAGCAATAACACTCTATTCTCCGGGCTTAAACTCCCGGCTTTTGGCATTTCTGTTATAGCTGAGAGCTTGCGCCTGTTGGGCAGTTTCTAAGTTAACTAGCCAAATTGCCCGACCCTTTAAGTCTCTCTCTCAACTGCATAGTGTACTGTGTAGGATATTCTGGTCTGAATTAGACTGCGCCTCCCACTCTTCCTTCACTATGTCAAGTATGCCTCTAGGTCTCCTCCCATAAAGCAACTCAAAGGGTGAAAACCCAGTTGAAGACTGCGGAACCTCACGGATAGCAACAACAGATATGGCAACAATTTGTCCCAGTCTCTGTTCTCCCCATCCACGAATTTCCGCAACATTTTTTTGAGCGTGCCATTAAATCTCTCTACCAACCCATCCGTTTGCGGGTGTAGACTGACGTTTTAAGGACTTTATGTTTAGGAGAGCACAAACCTCCTCATAAGCTTTGAAGTGAATTTTGTACCCTGGCTGTCAGTATCTCTTTAGGAATACCCACTCTGAGAACAACTTTATCAATTCATTGGCTATTGTCGAGGCTGAGGTATTCCGGAGAGGTATCGCCTCTGGTACCGGGTTGCATAATCAACTATTACCAAGATATGATGGTTACCTGCTGCGTTTTCTCAAGAGGACCAACTAGATCAACCCCAATCCTTTCAAAATGGCAGTTCCACTAATGGTATCGGTATAAGTGGTGCTTTGACTTGTCCCTTTGGAGCCACTAGCTGACATTCCGGGCAGGACTTACAAAAATTTTCTACCTCCTTATATACACCCGGCCAGAAAAACCTGTACAATAAAGGGCCAGAGTCTTCTTCTCTCCCCAAATGCCCTGCAAGGGGAATAGAATGAGACAGCTGTAACAGTTGTCTCCTATAGCCTTTTGGTACCAATATCTTCACATAGGTCTCCTGTATTAGGTGTTTGCAAACTCTGTATAGCAAATTCATCCCTTAGCATAAAATGGGGGAACTGACTATGCTTGAGTGCATCCAAAACATGTCCGTTTGGGGGCGTGGTCTGACCGCGGAGAGAGCTGGCTGTGTGAGAGCAGAGCTCCGTCAAGGGGACACGAAAATCAACGGATATCTTAAGCGATTGTAACCCCACAAAGTCTCTACCAGGCAGGAGAAGGTCGGTGAAACGCGATGGCAACACAAAAAGCCTCAAAAAAGACGACAAAGGCAGAGTTTTTTACACCGCGGGGAGTGAAACCGAAGGAAGGCCTGAGCACTCAAGATGGCGGCGGCTCTACACAACATCGCGGGAGCGAGGCAGAATCCAGGACTGGCCCAGCAAGGTATGGAGGCCTTTGCTACACGCATAGAGGGCTTAATTACCTCTCTCTCGGAAAGATTGACCTCCCGTTTGAGACTCAGTAGCGCGATATTAAGAGAGAGATCCGGGAAATTGGAGACCGCACCGATAAATTAGAGAGAAGATGGGGAGCAGGCTGGAGCACACAATGAGATGGCGGGAGAGTTGAGGATCTGAGGACAAATTGAAGGGGCATTAATTGAAACTGGCAGACATAGAAGACAGATCGAGGCGTCACAATCTAAAGATACGAGGTGTGCAGACTCGGTGACCCACAAGCCCTGTCGCAATATGTGACCGATATCTTACAACACCTTTTGCCTGACGCCACTCTAGAACTCCCTCCTCTTTGATAGGATCCACCGGTTGCCAAAACCTCCCTCGGCGCCTGAGAGATCCGAGAGATGTCTTACTTAGCTCCATTACTTTAAACCGCGAGAAGATGTGCTTCGGGCCTTGCGTACTCCTGATGTTCTTAAACCAGAGTAATGACATATTTCTATTTTTCCCGACTTGTCCAAGGCTACACTACAACACCGGAGGAATTTCCGCCGCGGTGACAGAGCTCTGCGGGCGAATGGCGTGTCTTACAGATGGGGCTTTCCGGTCAGTTATTGGTGGTCAGAAACGAACCTTCCACGCAATCACCTCGGTGGAGGCCGGGACAAGGCTCCTTAAAGTATGGGGCATGGAACAACTTGGCTCTTCTTCTCCTCCTGCTCCTCTGCCACGTGGCTCCACTCAGCGTCTAGATCCGGAGTGGCGCAAAAAATGAGAGTAGAGCCCTGCCGACGCGGACGGATAGGCATACAGAATCTGAAGAAGGCGCCTTCTCATGCGAGAAAGACAGAAGAGATCCTACTTGACGCCTAGAGGGCCTGGAGTTATACACTGGCCTTGTCTGAGGGCTCCAAATCGAATATGCTGCTGCAGGATCGCCCGGGGCACGATGGTCGGCCTGACAGAAGTGTGGGACACTGGTCTCCACGTCTGGAGGGGTTAGCTCATGCAGGTGTTCCCCGAAACTGGGGCTCACCTGGCTCTCTCACCATTTGCTTTGTTGGTTTTTTTATATATCTTCTTTTTCTTTTTTTATATTGCGGTCCTTTTTACCTCCGCAGACCTAGAGGTTTCCCCATCTCCCTCCTCCCGCGAGGGGCTAGAGAAGTCCCCCATACTTTGGGGCTTCTCGCTGGAGATGTTTTTGATTAAGAATGTACATAGTTCCCAGGTGTATACCTGGATTGGGTGTTGTTTTTGTTCTTTGTTTTTGTGTTGCCACCTCTTCGCTACTTGAGAATAGGAAAAAAAAGTGTACTTTCCACATACTGTTATATGTGCAATGTTGAAGATACTCTCATAAATGTTTAAGGGCTGAACGCTCCTGTTAAGCGTCATTCTTTGGAGGCGGAAGTGTAGGCTGAAGGCGGAGGTGGTCTGCCTGCAGAAACTCATTTTAAACGCCTTTGCTCACCCGTTGCTGAGGCTGCGCAACTTCACTACGCAGTACCAACGCTACGTGTGCTGTCTATCATAATGTTTATGCTTTAATAAGAAGAATCAGTGATAGATTTGTGTAAAGTTGTAATGTACGGTACATTAGTTATAGTGGAGTGTAGCACCATCTAGTGTCCTTTTGTGTAGTACAGCTGTTAAACCATTTCATATATATTAGTGAATGGATAGGAAGGAAGTTGTCATTAATCAGAGAATGCTGGTAGAATCTTGACAGGAAGTGAAGCATTCACCATTTTGTGTCTGAAAGTTATTACTGAAGCAAGGCATGTGTTTCTCATCCATCGCCATCTACCCCTAGAGAGCTAAAAAAGTAAGTTTACTGTATCATCTGGTAATGAAAATGCTGTTATGCACAATGTGATGTTTAATGAAGTTTGTTTTACTGTATTACAGTTTCAACCTGGCTTGTCTTAATAAATCTGAGATCAAAATAAATATGGTATCCAAGTTTGTGAGACAAGAAAGGTTAGCTCGATGTCTTCGGACAAGAACAGTGAAATTTTTTAGCTGACCTCTGAGAGGAAGATAAGCTGACTGCGAAGTCTGTACAGCCCGGGGCTACACAGCATCCATACAGTCAGAGGCTTTAAGGAAACATACCTGCGGCAGGCGAAGCAAGCAGCCAAGCTACACAGAGGCGCGCAGCATCGACACGAGCGGTCTCTATACAGCAAGACAGTTTCTTCCCCGCAGCCATGCCTCACAGTGAGACATCTTCAATCAAAACAAGATCACAAGCAAGCTCGTCCAAGTCATTTGTCGCAAATGCAGCAGCCATAGCCCGTTCGAAAGCGGAAGCAGCAAGAGCCAGGGTCGCATTCGCAGACCAAGAGCTACAGATGAAAAAGCAGGAGACATCCCTGAAATTACAGCAAGCTATCTTAGAAGCTAACATGCAGAGGCTGGCAGTGGACCGAGATGTTGCCGTTGCCATTGCAGAAGCAGAAGCATTAGAAGCAGCTGTCTACATTGAGTTAAAGGAATGTAGAAGCATGCCGAGTTTAGAGGAAGATAGTCAAGATGCAACGCAACGAACCTCAGAATATGTCCACCAGCACTATAACCCAAGCAGCATCCCACAAAAAGAAACCAAACAGGACGTCGGTGAGTCACAACAGATAAAGCAAAGACGAGACGACCTCGGAACCCAGTGCGACAAGCAAGAAAGGTCCGACAGGGTGCCAGACTTTCCCGTCCCAACCAAACCTTCTATTCCACAAGGTACACAGCCTTCATACAACTACCAAACACCTGTCTTCACTCCAAAGGTGTATGCAACGAGTCCGTATGAAATGCCAACCTTAAGCAGGTATGAGCCCAACACACCTAAAGAGGAGACTTCTATCAGGTATGCCTATACACCACACCAAAATACACCAGCAACCTACCCCAATCACAATCAGGCTACTATAGACTTTGCAAAATTCCTTGCGAAACGTGAGTTAGTTACCCAAGGTCTTGTCAAATTTAGTGATCGCCCTCAACACTACAGGGCGTGGCGATCCTCTTTCCAGAGTGCTATTCATGGTCTAGATCTATCCTGCAGGGAACAGATAGACCTCCTGGTAAAGTGGCTCGGCAATGAGTCTGCTGAACAGGCCATAAGGATCAGAGACATTAATATAAATCACCCTGAGATAGGCCTTACAAACATATGGGACAGACTGGATAGGTGTTATGGTTCACCAGAAGCTATAGAGAATACACTGTTTAAAAGGATAGAAGACTTCCCAAAAATGCCCAGCAGAGGTTATCAAAGGCTCAGAGAATTCAGTGATCTGTGTATGGAGTTACGAGTGGCTAAAGCAGAAGGAGACTTACCTGGCCTTTCTTATCTTGACTCTGCCAGAGGGATTCACTCCTTAGCACAAAAACTTCCTTATGAGTTACACGAAAGATGGATCACTCATGGCTGTAACTACAAACGAGATCGCAATGTGCCTTTTCCACCCTTTAGTGAGTTTGTAGACTTTGTAGACAGACAAGCAAGAATGAAAGATGATCCCAGTTTCATTTTTCCAGTGTCTTATTCCACTTCCTTTGGCCCCAAACAACCCAGAGCTCCAGTAGCCGTGCACAAAACTAACATTTCTTCCCAAAGGTTTACAGAGTCTCAACTAGAGGATCGAGACAGCGACCCTACAAAGTTCTGCCCTCTACATAAGATGCCACATCCTCTACAGAAATGCAGAGCCTTCAGGACAAAGACTATCCAGGAGCGCAAAGCTTTCCTCAAGGAGAACAACATTTGTTTCAAGTGCTGCTCTTCATCTACGCACTTCGCCAAGGACTGCAAGGTCAGTGTCAAGTGTACAGAGTGTGGCAACACAGAGCACAACACAGCTCTACACCCAAGGCCTACTCCAAGTACCCTCCCACCTGTGCATGGTGACACAGAGCAAGGCAGGGAAGCCAAGACTCTAGTACAGACGCCATGGCAATCACTTCACAGTGTACTGAAGTCTGCAAAGGAACTACAGGCGGCAGATCCTGCTCCAAAATCTGTCCTGTGAGAGTTTACCCAAAAGGACGCAGAGACAAAGCGGTCAAGCTCTACGTCATTTTGGATGATCAGAGTAATAGGTCACTAGCGAGATCTGTGTTTTTTGACATTCTAAACCTTAAAAGCCCGAGCAGCCCTTACTCCCTTAGAACGTGTGCAGGTACAGTGGAAACGGCGGGGAGAAGAGCTGACGGGCTACAAATTGAATCTATGGATGGTAAGACATGCCTACCCTTACCGACCATAATAGAGTGCAACCATATGCCAGACAACAGGTCAGAGATTCCCACACCAGACGCAGCAGCTCACCACACTCACTTAAAGCACATAGCACATCTCATACCAGAACTAGACGATCAGGCTCAGATAATCTTACTTCTTGGGAGAGATATCTTGCAAGTCCATAAAGTTAGAAAACTGATAAACGGTTCCCAAAACGCCCCATATGCCCAAAAACTAGACCTCGGGTGGGTCATTATAGGTGATGTTTGCCTAGGGGGTGCTCACAAACCGGCATCTGTTAATAACCTGCTCACTAGTACCTTCGAGAATGGTCGTCCTTCTCTTCTCCAACCCTGTCAGAATCACATCCTCATAAAAGAGCTACCACACAACAACACCTACGACGACGACCAAAATGACTTAGGAAGCACAGTGTTTAAGAGGACAAAGGAAGATGACCAGGTAGCAATGTCCATAGAGGATAGACTCTTCTTAGAACTTATGGAAAAGAGTATAGAGAAAGATGTGACTAATAGCTGGGTTGCACCTCTTCCCTTTAGACCTCAAAGACGACGTTTGCCCAACAACCGAGAACTAGCACATAAACGCCTCTCGTCCCTAAGACACAATCTCCAAAGGAAACCAGAGATGAGTGAACATTTCTTTTCCTTCATGGAGAAAATATTCCAGAACGGTCATGCTGAGATAACCCCAGACCTCAAAGACACAGAAGAATGCTGGTACTTACCCATATTCGGGGTTTACCACCCTAAGAAGCCAGGGCAGATTAGAGTGGTGTTCGATTCTAGCGCCAAGCATGAGGGTGTCTCTCTAAATGATGTCCTTCTCTCGGGCCCTGACCTTAACAACAGACTGTTAGGGGTGCTTCTTCGCTTTCGCAAAGATTCAGTTGCGTTCATGGCAGACATACAACAAATGTTCTACTGCTTTCTTGTTAAAGAAGAACACCGTAACTTTCTGAGATTTCTCTGGTTCAAAGACAACAACCCTTCTGGAGACATCACAGAATACCGTATGAGGGTACACATATTTGGCAACAGTCCTTCCCCTGCTGTTGCTATATATGGCCTCAGACACTCTGCTAGAGTAGGCGAGTCAGAGTATGGGTCAGATGTCAGACAATTTGTAGACAGAGATTTCTACGTAGACGACTGCTTGAAATCACTGCCTACAAATGAAGCCGCTATCAGTCTCCTCAAAAGGACTCCGGCAATGCTTGCCTGTTCCAACTTAAAACTTCACAAGATTGCTTCCAACAGTAGAGAAGTCTTGGAGGCCTTTCCTGTCGAAGATCGTTCTAACGAGTTAAAGGACTTAGATCTAGGCACAGACTCACTTCCCATGCAACGCAGTCTTGGTTTGCTATGGGACTTAAGATCTGACACCTTTACCTTTCAAGTAAACACAGAGGAAAAACTCTTTACCCGTAGAGGCGTCCTGTCTACCATAAATAGCCTGTACGATCCTTTAGGTTTTGCAACACCTATCACTATCCAGGGTAAGGCACTACTGAGAGACTTGACCTGTGAGTCGTTAGATTGGGACCACCCTCTCCCCACTGACAAGAAGAACCTATGGACAGAGTGGAAGGACTCACTGACAGTTTTATCTAACCTTAACATCCCACGCCCATATGTCCCTCTGTCATCTGAGGACTATCAGACGCAAAAGATGGCCAATTTACCACCTGACAGACTTAGCATGGATCCACCTTTTACCAATGTTGGCCTTGATGGTTTCGGTCCCTGGTCTGTCGCCACCCGGTACACAAAGAGGGGACACTCAAACAGTAAACGCTGGGCAGTTATATTCGTTTGCATGTCCATCAGAGCGGTTCACATTGAAGTTATTGAGTCAATGGACACTTCAAGTTTTATTAATGCTCTGAGACGTTTCATAGCAATCAGGGGTCCAGTGAGACTTATTCGTTCTGACAGGGGCTCAAACTTTGTGGGAGCAGTAAGAGAACTTCAAATTCCTTCTAACTTGGACGTCCTTACAGTACAAAAATACTTGAGTGAGCAAGACTGCACGTGGATCTTCAACCCACCTCACTCTTCTCACATGGGAGGTGTCTGGGAGAGGATGATAGGCATAGCCCGCAGAATTCTTGACTCTATCTTCCTGCAAGTAGGAACTGCAAGGCTTACTCACGAATGTTTAGTGACCTTTATGGCAGAGGTTACAGCTATCATTAATGCCAGACCTTTGACACCAATTTCAAGTGACTTTGAAGACCCGGTGATCCTCACACCCGCCATGTTGCTCACGCAAAAGACTAATCTTGCCGGTGCTCCAGCTGGAGAGTTTTGTGAGAAAGATCTTTACAAGCGACAATGGAGACAGGTACAAGTTCTTGCCAATACCTTCTGGAGCCGGTGGAAGGAACAATGTATATCTACTCTACAAGTGAGGAGAAAGTGGCACACTGGAGAGCCCAATCTTAAACCTGGAGACGTTGTGCTAATGAAAGACTGTCAGACGCTAAGGAACATGTGGCCTTTAGGTCTGAGCACCAAAGTACTCCCAAGCAAAGATAATTGTGTCCGTAAGGTCGAGGTCAAGACCTTTCAACAGAATGAGGTTAAAGTGTTCTTAAGACCAGTGAACGAACTTGCTCTGTTGTTTTCTATGGAAGACTCTGTTAGTGACGTCGTGTAACATCAGACGGGGAGTGTGCTGTCTATCATAATGTTTATGCTTTAATAAGAAGAATCAGTGATAGATTTGTGTAAAGTTGTAATGTACGGTACATTAGTTATAGTGGAGTGTAGCACCATCTAGTGTCCTTTTGTGGTAGTACAGCTGTTAAACCATTTCATATATATTAGTGAATGGATAGGAAGGAAGTTGTCATTAATCAGAGAATGCTGGGTAGAATCTTGACAGGAAGTGAAGCATTCACCATTTTGTGTCTGAAAGTTATTACTGAAGCAAGGCATGTGTTTCTCATCCATCGCCATCTACCCCTAGAGAGCTAAAAAAGTAAGTTTACTGTATCATCTGGTAATGAAAATGCTGTTATGCATGCAATGTGATGTTTATGAAGTTTGTTTTTTACTGTATTACAGTTTCACCTGGCTTGTCTTAATAAATCTGAGATCAAAATAAATATGGTATCCAAGTTTGTGAGACAAGAAGGTTTAGCTCGATGTCTTCGGACAGAACACTACGGGCCCTACCAGAGCAAGAGGAGTGTCGATTTTAATTAGATCTAATGTAGTATTCCAATTGCATAGAAAGATTTCGGATCCGCAGGGTCGTTATCTCATTCTGATCTGTTCACTGAATCACAAAACTTATACGCTGGTTAATGTATACTCACCTAACACTGAACAACTTTCTTTTATATCTGGAGTTTTAAACAGGGTGTCCCTTGTAGCGGCTGGTGTGTTGTTGATCTGTGGCGATCTCAATTACAGTATAGATCC